>DWOQ01000751.1:0-10490 GCA_018251115.1 Codatractus alcaeus
GTTAACTTTGTTGCACTTGAAGGGTTTATTAAAGAAAAACTTAATTTAGATGTTTCTTCTACTGAGAGTCGCATCCGGGAAAGCCTAAGTATAAAACACACGAAGCAAACATTATAATGACTACTTTAAAACCCATTTGTAAATAAAGGGTTTGGCGACAACAACGTCTCAAGCATACGTGTGGTTTTATTTAATAAAACACGTATGGTTGAGACATAGTTGCACCAAAATAGAGTTTTATGCGCTAGTGCACTTTGGAAGAAGCCTGAAGTAGCTTTAAAACTACCATTTTCTGTCGCAAGGCGTCCGCCAGCTTACTAGTCGGTATATAAGCTTCGAGTTAATACAAATTTATTTTACAACCGAGGTGAACAAAGTCGTGAATATTTATCATTTCCCAGTAAGGTAACAATTGAATTATTGAATTTTACTATCCGCAAGCAAACCTTATTTTAAAACCAAAATATAAGGTGAAAGTGTCATGAATGTAGTAATTTGTAATAACTACATACCGGTTACCGGTATGTATATTCTATCTTCTAGTTTGAAGTATGGTATTATGATATGATTAGGTTTAAATACAACGAATGGATGATGCGGTAATAATACAATGGAAGTTGTTGGTTCTTAGAAACAGCAAACGCATCTGCGATAGATTTTAAGTAAAAAGACGCATCCTGCACTTATAGCCCCACACTAGGATTCCCTGTATAGTGGGTGCCATATTTTAGGTAGTTTCATTAATTAAACCGTTGTCAGGGGTGATAATTATTTACTCATTTACTAAAACATAATTAACTTATCTCAATCTAATTTTATATATGTATTTGTCATTTTATAATGTCTTATTCAAAGTCGCCATCGACAGCATTCCTCTCCCCGTCATCAACAACCGATGTCCCGGCAACCAGTGAGCCAATCCGAATCCAAGTGAATAGCAATGAGCATTATCAACTTACTTCCGTATTCATGACCAAAGTCGAAACATAACATAATAAAATATTTGAAACAAAATAACATTATAATAATATTGAAGCTAACACACGTATACACACAAAGACGATACACAAACACCCCGACCCAGAACAGAAATTTAAATTCATCATTTAGATTTCTGACTGGTCGGGGATCGAACCCGGAACCCACTGCGTGTCAGATCGGTGTGATAACCGCACCGCCACGCGGGTCGTCAATATGTAATATGGTAAGTAGTACTCATACTCGATTAGTTACACCGATTTGTACGGAGTCAACATCATCCTTTACTGCTTTTTATATATTTCTATTTTCCTATTAAAAATAAAAAAAAAAAAAAAACTATGATTAGAAGACTTCGATTTTGGAGTATTTGTTTTTTATCCAATATATAAAATAGGACTCGTCAACTTTTATATTGTTTAAAGGATAACTGATAAGCAGCAAATGAGGCTACTATATGAAAACCGCTCTTATACTTTATGATAATGATACGTAATATGCCGCTCGTAAATAATCTGAAGCGCTTTCCCTAATATTTTACTTACTTGTAAAGTAACGCTTTACCAATAAAGGACAGTTTAAACCATGTTAAAGAAATAGTTTCGTATTATAGTTAAATCTTGTATTATTTTTAAATATCTAATTGTATTAACAATCATTCTTATGCAATCTGCATATTACTTAATAAAATAAAAAATGGGACACGAACTTATAGCGTAAAGAGACCAAAATTACTTTTCAAGACTATCACCAAGTAACGTCTAAAGACATGTCGGTAACTTGAAATACGTGCAAACGCGATTTCTAAACAAGGTTCTTTTGACTCCATAATTCAATTATTGAATAAAATTACAGTACATACCTATTTAATACTATAATTATAGCTATAAATCTTACCCGATAATCAATTTGCGTAACTGTTGCAAAACTTTGAAATTCAACATCAAATGCCTCCAGCGACCAATTGTTTAATTAAATCTGAGAGGTATTAATAGTAATTGTTTTGTATGTTACGCATTAGTATGAATGTTTTGTTAACAAGAAATGGGGGCTAACTATTTTAACTTAGGAATATGAACATCACGGATAATTTAATACGTATTTACACATAAAAATCATTCCAACATGTCAGTAATGATTTTTAATCTACTTCCTTCCCTCTGCTTTGACGGCCTGCGTGGCGATGCGGTTACCACACTGGTCTGACACGAAGAGGGTTCCGAATTCGATCCCGGACCAGTCAGAAATCTGAAGGATGAATTTAGATTTCTTTTCTGGATCTGAATGTTTGTGTATGGTCTTTATGTGTACCAACCCACGACACAGGGAATCCAAGTATTCGTCTATGAGTGTAAAAAATGTCATTTTGTACTTTTTCAATGTATCTGAAGATCCTTAGTTCTGTTTTTTTTTTCCTAAGTGAAAATAAAGAATTTTAGAAGTTCTAATTCTGTTAGATAATAACCCACAGCGAGTGTAGGCCTAAAATAGTACCTCGTGATAATATCTTTTGTCCCTAACACCAACGTAGTAAAACAAGTTTTCTAATTTGAGTTACTAGTACTTTTAACGACGGAACTGTGTGATATGTAATGAAATTATTCTCACAGGAGCTATATTGATATGAAGCACTATGATATTGTCAAGTTTCGTTCGAAAGTACCTACCACATACATTTTCATTTGTTGTATTTCTGATTTTATATTTGTTTTTATACTCCTATTAAGCATAGGCTAATCTTGGATCACCGGAAAAAACGAAAATAAATCTTGATTCGAAAATGTTCTCCCAAATCTGTCCTAAGTTATCGATGTTAAATTTCGTGTCGAAATTTGTCAGGATACTTCGAGAGGACCTCTGACTTGTAATGTAAAACGTTTTGTAAGAAAATTCCGGAATGAGATGTAATGGATTTATTATAATTTTTCGAGCCTTTCGGGAAATGAGATTGGATCTCGCTCCACGACGCTGCGCAAATACGTATTACATAATAAAATTCAGGCACCCGTAACGTAACACATGTATTACAAGTCCCTGTCAAGGCTTCATTTTGCGAAGACAATTCGCGACCTACTTATTTATCGAAACAACGAAACGTGCACTTTACAAAGGTTAAATATTTGCAAATTCAAGTTGTATTTGCGTACAGATTTATAAAAACTCTCAAGCGTGAAATACTTTCAACAAGGAATTATCCATAGTAATAAAATGTGTTTATAATTCGTATACAATAACTAGCGACCCGTCCTGGCTTCGCCCGGGAGCGTAAAATCTAAAGGGAATAAATCTATGAAAAAAACTGAATCAAAATCCGTTGCGTAGTTTTAAAGATCTAAGCATATATAGGAACAGACAGCGGGAAGCGACTTTGTTTTGTACTGTGATACATATATTTATTTAAAAACCTATGGGTAACAAAAGAGTAAGGATAGTACGTCCACCTTTTATAATTTTCTTTTGTTAATTATTGAGTATACAATAATAAAAATACATACAAAATTAAAAAAAAATACAATAAAAACGATACTTGCCTACTTTCGCAAAGGGGACCTCCCACCAGGCTAGGTGAAAGTGCATGGGGAGCTTCCGTGCTCCGATACTCTCAGTTTAGAGCTTGTATACATGGTAGATATTAAAAAAAAACTTTGACAACGTGATTCAGGGTACTTGTGTCGCCATTCTTTGTTGAGTTGTAGAAGGTTGCCACACGTACTTTTCATGTAACCTCAACAAATTGACTCAATCAGACAAAATTCATATGCGGCTTCTCAACTTTACGCAGCTGAAGGAAAGTTATTTTAAGTATTAATATTTTGATGTAGAAAGTTTTGTGTATTATTATATTAAAAAAAAAACACAACATTAGTAGATTTAATAAACATAATACTCGAGCTAGCAGAATAGTTAATATAGCGCTAAAGACAAACACCACATAAACTTGTGTCCATAGAGACTCGCGAAAAGTTCGCCAAAAACAAACATTAACTTGGTGACTTCCACGATATCAACATCGTCTATTCATTACATTTCATTTCGTTATTGCAAGATAAATACTATATTTATATACTTCTTCTAAATGAATTGCAATGGAGAATTGTGACAGGCACATTAAGTCACAGCTAATGAAATTGAAAATCGCTTCAGTACTACAAAATGTCCAAATATCAGAATACAAAACAGGAACTTTATGACCTACACGACTTTAATTCATATCCTGGTAAGGATTAGTCGTTTTTAAAAGTCTTCGATTTTGGGATTTGTCTACTAGAGACACTGTCACATCAACGGTTGAGTAACATGAAACAACGTTTTAGATTAACGTACGTATATATAGTACAGACATACTGATATAATATCAAGTTATTGCAACGTAATCGCTTGGTATAAGTTATATTTTAAATGCAAGTGTATTTAAATATTGATTATTATTTTATTTAATATACATGATGACCTGTTTTCATTTAACAAAAGAAATCAATTGTCATAAATAAACTCAGTAATATATTAGGTTTTTAACTAGATCTGACGTCATATAGAATAAAAGTCCTTCTTTAAGACAATCACAGTTATAATTCCTGAAAAATAAAACTTTTCAAACCTGGAACAGGAGTTTTATGCAATGGAAAATGTAATGAAACCTTACTGGTTCCAACACTTAACCCATCTTCCTTATAAATATTTTTCATTCACAACAGCTTCAGGATATGAATTCTAAGTTCCGGTTCCAGGAGTAGATAATATAGAGATACGTGCCATCAATGGTTATCATAATACTCGTAATACAGTTTAAGGATAAAGGACGATATCGCAATCTATTTGCGAAAACTTAGTCCTCACGAGGCAGAACTTTTGGTTGTGGTACGTTCTTTTATTAGAGTTGGAAGCTCAAGGGATTAAATCAATCTACACTAGCTGTACTTCGCACGACTCTACAGATAAAGTAAGCGCCGTAATAAATGGAGTAAAACTTACGCGTCAGAATCCTTGGAACAAAAATGTTCATTATTCCAATATAAAGTTATCACTTTTTTATTAACTTAATGGATCATTGTGAAAGCCAAGTAACGTCAAGTGGTCTTTAGTAGTTTACATACAAATCCACAAAGATAAAGATGAAGAACTCCACGCGAAGTTTTAAATTTAAACTAAGTTGAACCGGCTCATGTTAGTAACGTTTTACTACAATAAACACATGTTTTTAACCGAATAAAAGTCGCAAAGAATGTAGTTGTTTCGCTTGACCTGTTGCGTGCTGCAAGTTTTCTTTCTCAGGTGCAGTTTATAAAACGTTTTTCATGTCCTATAAAGAAGAAACATTTTTTGGTTGTGATGTAAATAAGAATACATTTATGAATCTAATCTCAATAAAGACAATTTTATCAGAAACACTTCTAGTATTACAACCTTTAATAACAACGCTCTATTTCAATCTAAATATTTGATTTTCGTGGTAGTAAAAATCGTATAGAATTTATGTCAAAGGTATTAACTACATTGTGTTGAACAGAATCAATTTTCATATAACTGAAATAAAAACCTTACGCCTCTAAATATAAACTGTGTTTTATATTTTCCGGGAGCTATAAAAGGAAATGAAATATCTGCTCGCTCAGTGGGCGGTCTTATATTATTGCTCTGCGCTAGTGTTTATGGAAAATCTAACAAATACTTCAACATTTGATGCTACGCTCTAGTAATACCATAAAATCGGTGGGTTCTAACATAAACACAGTACAGAGTATAATAAAACAGACACAATATTGTGTAGCGTGGGTAAACTGTGAGTTTCAAAATGAAATATGGAAATAAATGCAGTAATAAAAATGTACGTGTTTTTCAACGTTTGTTAGTAGTTTTTATGTCGTAAAGCAATGTGAGTTTAAATTTTGCCACATTATTCTCAAGTAGCATGTTTTACATGATTATGTTAAATAATTCATTCAAATATTTATACGATATTACTTAAATCTTCTAAAAATATAAAAATATATTATAAATCGGCTATTAACATAACATAACTATTATTAGAGTTACCTTTAATGGCCGATAAAAAGTAACAAAAACGTAACAAAGGTTGAAGTAAAATAATTACTATTAATTATGTTACAGTAAAATACACAAATCTATACTTGTTTGTCACGGCATTATTCGAAAGCCACAATTATAGTAAGATATTCGTAATGTACTGCATTTGTGTTACCTATCTATTATTCAGTTGCTAACAAATATAAACTTGTGATAACAGAAGCAGCGGAAGTTGCAAGCAGCGCTAATTTAAACTTACTCAACTATGCTTAGCTGTAACCGCGTATAAGCGAATTAAAATAGGCGGTAAGGCAGCATTGTTTTAGTGCGACACGTGCATAAGTCGAGTAACTTGGAGACTTCGAACAGAGTTGCGGAGTTGGAAGCGCGCACTGCATAACTAAACGGCCCAGCTCAAGTTGCGCTGAAAGTTCGCTTCTCGCTTCCTGTGTCGCGCTTTCATTTGTTCCATTAAGAGCTGTCGCTTATGTTTCTCGCAACTTGTACGCGATTTAGCACAACGCCAGTGACTTATGCGCTAATGTTATGCCGTTTATCTTCATTCCGAAGCGGAATGACGTCTCCGCCTGTGTACTTTAGAAACCTTGTAAACTATTTGTTAAGTAATCATTTGCAGAACAGACTAATCAATATAGATGCCTAGTTGTAAAGAGCTATAGTGCGATAATATTACACTAGTTCGGTTTTAAAAACATCGGTGAACAGAGAAATCGAGTTCGTAATTACGAATAAACTATGTATTTGCGATTGTAACAATTATTGTTAATGATTAAAATTATTACAATTAATTATATTAATAATTAAATTGAAGCGCGTATAGCCTCGTAGCGTGTGTAGATCTTAACTGAGCTACAAGTGAAGCAACGTGGGGTACAGTTGGATAGGCGAACGCTAGGGGGTAAGTGGATGCTTCCGTACTTCGAGGCACAGACAGGCACATCAACCATCAGGCCCGGTTTTTTATTCTTGGATAGCAGCCGTTAAGCAATATTGTAGGCCTTATGGGTGGTTTAAACTATCCGACCTCACTAGGATAGCATGTTGGAGTATACCCCGAACCTTCTCCAGTTATGGAGATATACCCGTAGCTAGCAGTGGCGTATAAAAAGCGTTGCAGGTAATTTTTATTATTAACGACATACCTCGATTGCCTAAGGTCTGAAAACAAATATTTTTTATTTGCCTGAAAAAATTAAAGACACATCAATAACGAGGATAAAAGCAAACTGTATTAAAATACTTTTCCATGGAAATCCGTAATCCAGCTCAGGGATTACGTCTTACGACACGCGAAACGCTTTATTCATGTTTTCTCAGATCCGAGTACCCAGATTCACGTTTTAAAACTTGGCGCGATCGTCTGCAGTAGAAGTCACGTGCCTTTAAGTCATTTGCGGCGCGCCTGTTGCATTAATCTCTTGTCCTCGCAGCACATACGGAAATGGTTTTGCGTGACTTGGATGAGGGAGCTCACTCTCCGATCGTCCGTAATCCTTGTAATTTATATGCCAATTTCATTGTCTTTTAATTGCTATTTCTTTCATAGTTAATATGAGGCGTTATTTTGCAGAATTTCATATTCTAAGTTAGAATTAAAGTTGGCAACAATCCGCTACTAAATCGTTTATTTCTAACAATCGCATTCCAATTAAACGGATCATATAATGAGTGACTGTGTTTTATTATGCAAATATTTGTCTTACAAAACAACAAAATAAGACGTTTATAAGTTGTTTTTAAAATATAATTAAATACAACACTTGCCATATATGTATGTGTTTCGAAAGTTTTAAACCAATAAATACAAGATGAATGTTAAAAATAAGGGCATAAAGATAACCTAAAGTATCTATCCCCGAAACGCATTTATTACAAGAGAAATCGTATGAGTCATGTTCAATTGGAAAGAAGATTGAAAACAAGCTTCGAACAAAATACTACGAGTTAATACAAATTGCTCCTGAAATTCCCGTATAAAAGACAAAAGACAATCTGGTATTTTCTAGGAAGTAGCAAAATTACCAAGCCTACGTAGAGCTTAAAGATATTTTGTCATTACACTGCATCTCTTTTGCGGTATTTTGCCACGAAACCGCATTTGTTATTTGCGCGACTATACGGGACCGCTCTGTTCTCATTGTTCTTTGTTTTTATTTAAGCTGACCTAGTTTAGCTAATCTAAACTCCGTACACCACTCATTCCCAAGAGTACTGAAATATTTTTCTGTGTTTCAAGTTTATATTACATTTATAAATCCTGTTTAAGGGCTAAGCTTCTAAAGAAAAACTAAGTAGATAAAAGAAGACCTAAACGTGGCCTCGAAATATTATCCTAATATATTTTTGTAGAAAAATTGTACAAAGAAAATTTGTCCCCGCATCTTTTGAAAGTTTTGTTCTTGACTAACAAAAATCGATTCAAAATGTTGTAGTTGGGGATAAGAGATTGATGAATCATTTACGTTCCAGGCGGCTATTAAACTTCATTAATATTTCATACAGGATAATGATTGAAGTTTTCCCCTTCAAGAATATATTTTGCGGACTAATGTAAAGTTGTATAGGCAGCTAATTTATTATTATCCGTTACAACAATGTTTCATCGCTTATCAAATTTAGTACGGGCTTGTGTTGTGGCTTTGCATGCCTGGCCAAAATTAAGATTGATTTAATGTCTGAAAGCTTTTTTTCTCTCACTTCTGGGGACGTTTCACTTTCCAAAACTGAGGGGTATGTAGTACTACATCGAAGTACTGCATCGAGTTAGTAGGTATTGTTGGGGATTTGGTCAATAACGAAACTTTTTTTACCGATTTTAAAATAGATTTAAAAGTTGATTCTATTTTTTTCTTTTTCCGCTATCATTGTTGTATCAAAATTGTAAGTATTTACTGTTTTAACTGATTGGAAGATGGCGCTGTACAATGAAATTATGATTAATATTATATGTAAATACTCATACATTATATGGATCAAAGATTTAAACAAATCCACTCATGTAAAACACAAATTTCAATAACATATTAATAATTAATATATCGAGAGGCCAACTCCACTGTAGGCTGTTTAATTAAACAATACACGGGGAACTCATAACAAAAGTAATATTAAACCCAAACATACCTAGAACCTCTAACAGTGAAACATAACCCTACTAATTAAACTATATTGTTCCAAATCACTCGTGATATAATTTGTTCAGCGTTATAGATAATTTAATTAGCGCACCCCTTTGGTTATGTTCAAGGTTAAAGAACTTTAATTTATCAATATTATTTTAACATTCCTTTGTCATTTCTAACATATAACGTAGCCGGTGTAATCAGCGTTTTATGTGCATCTACAAAAATCTAAAAAGTTAAGCAATGTTAGGTGCAGTCGGCAGTTGGATGGGTGACCGCTTGTGGATAAATTTTATGCGCGCTTTCGCACTTCGGAGAACATGTTAAGCAGTTGTTTTCGTTTGTAAAACCTTATCGCAGGCCTCTTGGGCGGTTTGAAAATACCCCATACGGGTGGACCGCTAACCTACCCACCAATTCGCGAACGAAACCACCACGAAATATTCTACAATCTTGTTATTCCCGATACAAGTTTTCAAAATATTTTAAAGAATTTAAAACGTGTTTTTTCCACGAATCTCATTAAGTTTCCACAGTAGTAAATGTGAGGATCTGTATATCCGCGTCCTTATTTAAGTATCCTAGTAAATCCGTAACACGTATCTCATTTGTCTAGAAAACCTCAAGAGCCAGATAAAATGGAAGGATTTCGAGCACCGCTCGAGTTGGACGAATAATGATTGTTGAGTTTTATAATGTTGGCAACTTTTATAACCAACTAGTAGAATTTTGTGCAATATTTGCCATATATTTTTGTTGTTTTGTTTTATTCGAAATGTTTCCTTCATATTTCGAATTATTTTATAACTAATTTATTTTACTTAGTATTTGATTACATTTTCGCATCAATATTTAGAGACGTAACTTAGAAACGTAAGTGTTCAATAAATAATTTAGATGTGGTGAAAAATGGTCAAAGTTATCATATTTTAACTACTATGTCACCACCGCTACGCCTATACCTGCCTAATAATATCCGTGTTAAGCGCTACTAGATCCGGATTTGAAGAGAACGGTAAAACAAAGCCACGTATGAGGCATTCCAACATAGTCATCAATTCAATATAGTCCAATCAACTTTAATTTAAAAAATGAAACAAAACAAAAAACGAATAAATTCACCGTGGTTTCTTTAGACTCTTTAGAGCGTCACCATCATTAAATATGTGCTGCTATTAGTATGAGTACTAAATCGATCGAATAAAAGGTGTGTTAGAAATACATATTTAAACATACGAACACAGTATTTAAGGTTGGTTCCAGATGTTTATTGGTGGCAGCTATCATTAAAATCTAGGCCGTCATACTAAATATTACTATGTCTATAAAATAACATCTGAAACT
>DWOQ01000752.1:0-10478 GCA_018251115.1 Codatractus alcaeus
AAATTATAACATTAACTTTAAATATGTCGTACATAACGTCATTTGTGAAGTTAATAAGGTGAAATCATCTATTGTGATGACTAATCTACTTACATAACTGTTTAGTCACACACACACACACACACTTATAAGAGTACACACTTATAAGAGTACAGTTTTTTGTTATTGAGGGATTTCTTTTCCATAAATGCAAATATGAACGAAATACAATGCGAGTTCGTGAGAAAATCAATATGACTGAAAACTTTATTCACCTGCCAGTTCAAAAATGGAGTAAAATTTTCCACCAAAACGCCAGCTCACGGAGATATGCATTAACGATGTTTTATTTATTCGCTGCACTCGAAAAGTGCATTAGTACTGAATATTCGTATTGCTACGTCGGCGGTCAGAACGTTGGAGCTCCGACATTTGTCAGTTTTGTTAATGTGGTCACGACGTTTCCTAGACATGAGTTTTAGATATGCTTTATTTATTCGTTTTGATGCTAAGTGCATTAGGTTTCATATCTACGTGCATAAGAGTTGGTGGAGAGGTCAATATAATTTTTCTTATGTTATCTAAGGAATACAGAGTTGTTATGGTTCAAAGGGGAGTGAGAGCAGATATACTTAGATACATACGTGGAACGTCAAACTAAATTCTTAAGAGAAAAGACGTAATTATGATAATCTTTCAGAGACTAATATATGTATATTCGGATTTTATTGCTGTTTGTAATATAAGTAAGACAAAAATATAACCATAATTACTATAATGTTTGAGATCATTACGTTGTTATATAGACCTTTTTTCTTTGTTTAATTTTATTTGTACTGAAAAGATTAAAAATATATTAACAGTGGCTATTAAATACGCGCTGGAAAATTCGATGATAGAATTTATGACAGGCCTTAAAGCTTTTAAAGCTACCAATCTAATTATTTAAACATATTGGACATTTTATAATTGAATGCTTTGTAGGCTTTTGTTATTTTTAAATATAAAAACATACATATATAAACAAATACCACTGTTAACACAAGACATGTTATTTTATTTACTAAACACAATGAAAATGTCTTCACATATTCAAAAATAAAAAGGTATACTAAAACAATTTTGAAAGAAAACCTTATGAAATTACCAAACTAAAAGACAGATTACAAACAAAGAAACACTCACTCACTACTTTTTTCCCTTGAATAATAGGGATGGAGACTATTAATTAAAGTCCAATTTGACTAATAAATTGAATATGTAAAGTAGCCACAAAGTAAACGAAATTAAATTACTCAGGTAGTATTACTGTAATTCGATGAAATTGTAATAAGCGCGTGCTTTTTGATCCTCGGATAAAATGTGAACGGCGAATGGCGCCCCACTGGACGCTTACAAAAATATAACTTTACTAGAAGCGCCTACGAATGATTAAATACGATATTTACGTATTTATATTTATCACACATTTATTTCAATAAAAGACGATTTTCGTATGATGTTTTTTTTTCTCTCTCTTCTATTTTTTTTATTTTCCTTTTGAGAACGTATGGTCAGTGACTTTCATGTTCAGTATTAACGAATATTGATTTTAATTACTTGTTTAGTTTTAACACCTCACATTTATCTTTATCTTATTGCACCATTATAAAGTACTATAACAGCTTTGAGCTTTATTTTTTTACCCCCCATACCTCTCGTTTTCAGGAACTCAGCGTATTTCTTAAAATATTATAAATTGTCACTTTTATGTACTTGTATTAATAATTGAATATTTCTTTTCGTGGTGCCATTTCGAATGCACCACTCTCACTCCTGTTTCTGCTAAACAATCGCATTGAACGCTGTTGTAATCTGGTTTAAGTGTGTAATAAAAAATATAAGCTTATATGAGGCATTTTTACTTTGTCCTCCAGGATAGTAACACATGTTATGCTCCAATATATTTGATGTATTTATGTAAGAAAATAATCAATGCTTTATCAGTGAAGAAACGAGATTACAAAGGTGTGTGAACTTAAATCCACTCTTGGCCAGCGTGGTTGATTATGGCACAAAGCGTTCGCATTCCGAATGGCCACTCGTGACCAGTAGTAAGGCAGTAATTAGTTAAAGATGATGTTTGTTTACTTTCTTTTGTTTGTAGATGAGTCAGTATTATAATAGATATTATTAACATTGCTATATCTAGTACTGTTTACATCTTGGCGGGGCATCTCCGGGGCGTCCGGCCACAGGCCTAAACTAATTAGACCCCCTACTCTGTGTCAATGTTGTCGCTACGCGGCCCGGTTTAATGCGTGTGTCTCCATTAGCCACCCCAAGTTTAAACACCCCTGTGTGCAGTGACAATTCGCCAAAATTGATTTGTGCCTGTTTGATGTTCACGCTGGGGCGCTATTTATAGTTTGTGTCACATGTGATCACATCACAACGCAATATTTTCATACAAGAAAACAATTTTAAAACACTTTTTTATGTAATTGTGCATTTTTGTAATATTGAAAATTATTTAAATTACATATTTTTATAAATACTATCAAATTAAACACATATGTATCATGTGATGATGGTGGCATAGAATAACATCTTTATCTTTCTTTTCGTGAACCAAGTATCATATCGTATCCAAGTCCTATAACCAAGACGTCAATTCGAATGACTAAGGCAAAACATAGCAGTCTAGTGTTTTCTAAGACATTAGTCTTAGAAATTGCATGACAATAAAAATTTGGATGAAAATAAAAAAAAAATATGTATAAAAACGTATATTTAATTTTAATAAGGGTACTTTACAGCTAAAGCTTAGTGTAATTATAATAATATAACGTAAAGTAAGGACTGCGTATTAGACTGATATTATTTATTTTCTATAATCGTTGATAATATTATATTATAGTTTGATCTATATCGATCTATAGTAGGTACCAACTTAATTAGTTACAACTTAACATATTGTATTTACTTTAAAAGGTTAAATAATTCGTATATAAGATAACTTATTAGCTAATTTTGTGTGTACTGGTATTGTAACCATTCACAGACCTATATAAAGAAATAAATACAAACAAGTTGATTTAAAATAGCGTCACATGTTTTCATTTTAAGTTACATCCTGTATTTTGATTGGAAAACGCGCAGTCTAAGCACCCCATACCCAGTGACAATTGGCCAAAATTGATTAGTGTCTGTTTGATGTTTGCAGGTTTAGGGGAGTTCCGTAGTATTTGTAGTTAAGCTTGTTTGTGATGACGTCCTGTCTGATTCCGTTACGTGAATTTACTACCTACATTATTCATAGATATTAGTATAGTAGTATAGTAGTATAGTATATTACATTATTCGTAGGTATATTTAAACTGCGAGGTAAAGGCTTTGATAAGCTTGATTTTTGAATGAACTATAGACACAATGAAAATGTTTTTTTTTTCTCAATTGTTAAATTCAGTCACATGTTCTATATATAAACTTAATTAGGACAAAAAACCAACATTAAGTTTAATATTATTCTTAAATGTTAAAACCTTATTTTGTAGTAACAATATTATTGTAAAGTGGTGATGTTATCGTATATTATAATATAGTGTTATATTTTTTTTTACGTTGTGGATTAACATAAGATGCATTCTAAGTTAAATCTCATAGATAGATCGCAAAACATTGTTTATAACCAACTTTGAATATTCTACATTATTTTTAAATATTTGAAATAAAAACCTATATTGTTCGTTAATTGATACGGCGAACTACGACCATATAACTTTTAAATCTATATATACGTTATCTATGTATAATATAACATGCAATTTGTCAAACAATAAGTGGTCACATAGTACATCAACCTCCGATAGAATTGGAGTTGACGTCCGCTACTGATGCGTTGACTCATGAGGCCTAAGTACGAGGTCACAATTATATTATTCGAAAGAATACACATTTGTGTGCAGTGGTGCCACCGAAATCGAAGTACTAAGAATACTGCCTTTACATCTGTTAGCTGATACAATTTCTGCCTTTATATCTGTTAGCTTTAACAATTTTTTGTCTCACTGCTGGGTACTGGTCTGTCAACACCACTGTCGAAGACCTGAACACACTCCACTTTACAAAAATCGCAATACAAACTAATAAGACGCAATGTTGACTTTATTAATCATATTAATAAAGTGTGTCGTGTTCTAAAAATCAACAATACCTCTACGTGATATGGAAGGTTAAATACACAACATTGCTATACAGATTTTCCTCAAACAAAACTAGTCTCGTTCCAACTCAACGACTCAACGCAAGTAAATAAGATAAAATGAAGAGAATCGCACTGATAGTTATATTTTTAGTGTTTAGTTTATCTATATACGAAGCAAAAGACTTTGTCGTTGGTACCAGAGTGAATAACTTGTTAGTGTCAACAGAGAAAGTGGAGTACCGTGGCTTCCCGTTGATAATACGGGATAAGGATTATTCCTATACGGATCCCAAGCAGAGGATTATTAAGGTAAATAAAGAACAATATATCTAGTAGGAATATATCTAGTAGGATTCATCTCTAATATGTTTAAGCAACTAAAGAATGATATATTTTACTAGTATTGACGTAACATTACACATTTCTCTTGGTATTTATATGACGTCATTTTTATGCGCGGGATAACCTTTGACATTTTTAAGATGTTGTTTGATTTATGACGTATATATGATGTTGTATTATTAGTTGAGTAGATAACTTTAAATGTAAGAGGCTTAAATAATAAATTGTAACAACAGTATTGGCCAAAATAAGTGTGTTGTAAGATTATTGCTTTCAAATAAGTAAGCAGGTAATATTATCACATTTTTCATAATAAAATCATGTCAAGTAGTCTTTTCATATTATGGTAGGAAAAACGTGGTTGAAGCCTAAGTGATTAGTGGACATTGCCTCCTATAAGCATCTGTTGCCTCCTATAAGCATCTGTCTAAGTCCAAATCGGAGCAAGGTCAATTATAGGTGAATTGGTACTTCTGAGGACTAAATTGTAATACCTCATAGTATCATTAGGCTAAGACTCACTTCAAACCAGACTACAGCAGCTTATAATATATACATCTCTTATTATTTTTTTGCGTAACATATAATATATTTCTATCCATTATAGAAGTTATAATATGTTTTGTCATCCTAATAATGTTGCCTCACACTTCCTTTTCTACGTCAAACAAATTTGAGATTTAGTTTTTTTAGGAATTAAAGTACGCTGCTAACAATTCATATTGTTTATATGCTTAACACAATCCAGAAAAATAATAGTCTTAGGGCCGGTTTCTAATAGGCTAATCAACGAAAAATTAATTAATAAGCTACTGTAAGTTCAATTCCGTAAATGTTCGTAATGATTTCAAATTGATTTGCTAAAGGCAAGATTTTGCTAATTCAAATCAATAAAATTAATAGATAAATACATATGTACGGAACTTCATTTATTTTCGGAGCAAGACATTAACATAGCAACATTAATAAATCCTTTGCCTCCATCGATCTATGCCAAAAACATGTGACAGAGCCGGGCTATAGATTAGATCAGTAATCACAGCATTTGCATAGATTAGGCAATCCCTTTGTCGTTCCGTGCAATCAGATTCCTTGCTCGCTCGAATCGGAATTAAGATAAGCGAACACGCAAGCCAGTGCAAATCCTGTAATTCAATCGTATTGATATTAAACCTATAATGATTACAACGTAGCGGTGATAGCATAATAGTTTGAATGGAGGCTTCTCTTACAGGGTATTCGACATTGTAACGCCATGCCTACATCAGCGATTTATGATAGTTATGTGTCTATTAGAAAAACATTTATCTGTTGTTTTTACGCTGAAGACAAACATCGTGACGTCACGTCAGAGATCTAAAATGGTACTACAAATTACTACAAAAAAATTGCACTAAGCTACATTTATCTACGACCTAATTCTTCTCACTTTTAGAGTAAACCCATGCTCAGGAGTGAGATAAAAGTGAGCTCATGGTTACTCTGTAACTGTACTGGTTGTAATTACCTTAACATCTTGGTTACCTTAATAGCTTGTTAATGTTTTTTATGTGAATCAAACGAGTCCAAAAATGTGGCATAAGTGGCATCGGTTCTGACGACGACGACGACGATCATCATCATCATTGATGTGTTATTGACACTAACCAACATACATCTTGACACAGCTATACTAATTAATTCTAATTATCAATACTTATCTTATTCTAATTATCTTCATCTTTTTATATATTCTTACCCCACTTTCTAGAAAGTGTTCTCTCTCTCTAGAGACCATAACCCTCTACCATAACCCTCTTTCTAGAGGGTTTAAGCCATAGTTCACATTTACTAATTGCCGATTGATATACATACTTCACCGGCCTATGGGAGAATAGTTATTTTTTTGATATTCTTCGTTTCGGTTAAGCTAATTAAAAAGGTCAGTGAAAAAACTCATTTCAAATATCAATTCAGTGGCACCACCACCGCAGAGGAACCACAATTAAATTTTAAATTTAATCTTCAGGCACTCCGTACTTCAGCTAGCTATGAGCTATGTAAACGTTTGAATGTTTTCAGGGAATCATCGCACGTGACCTATCAAGAACTGAAGGAGAGGTGACTGTGACCGACGGTGGACTGAACAGCACGCATGTCACCTTACATCTACGTAGTGGGCGGGGAGAGAAACTCAACTACCTTATACTCATATTTTCTAACAACAGTTAGCGCTATTCAATACTTTAGTGTGATAAGTGACTTGGTACAGTGAATGTTGTCATGCAATGACGCTGAAGCGAGGTTTTATTATACGTGACCTGACTTATAATATGCAAGGTCAACTTAGTCGTTTTAGCTGCAATATGAGCTAGAGATTATACTCATATTTAATTGTACTTATAAGTTGTTAGGTATATTTGCTTAATACTTACATACTAAAGGCATTCTCAAGCAATTAATATAGCATAAAAATGTTATATTATAAGTACTGATGAAAGGTGTGTAAAAGGTATGGTGAATATTTTAAGTGACATGTTGACTTTCCGACTTTATACATTAATTTCTTACAATTACAGTTTATGTATAACATTTATAAAGAATTACAAAAGATGGACGTAAATAAATAGGATTTGAACGGTGGATTTTGTTTTTATATTACTACCAAAATTAAAATACCATAATTGACACCACTCTAATCGGTCCTCTCTGAATCTATGAAGGAATGAGCGGACGAATACGGGAATTCATACTCTCTTAGCACGACATATCCTATATATGCAGGTACGTATGGGGGTTGATATAGGATTTTCAATTCTCGAGGGTACCCTCTTAGTTTGGGCAGATTCTTGAGGCAGTGAATACTCCCCGGATTTTTATTATTATTTCAAAATAGTGTATTGTTACTCAAAATTTTATCAAACTATACGCTAACTATACAAACTACTCTATTTAATCTCAATTAAACTAATTTAACTCTAGTTAATAGTATCAGGTGTTAATTTTTGGAAATATTATAAAGTTAGATTACTTAACGATTAACTGTGGTAAATTCAACTCACCCTGATTATGTTCTGCTTCGGGGTCAAAAAAACGGGTTGGTGTATATTTTTTAAGCAAGCTTCCTATGTAGGAGGAAGAGTTTCATCGGCCTGCCTAATTATTGGACAACCTATATCTCTTTTAATAGTATAATTTGTTATAACCTCCTAATACGTAGACAATACATGAACAGTCGACATTAATAAAATTTTATTGCAGACTTTAGTAGAGGTAGAGTGATATATATTTATTAAACATATCAAACATAAAAAAATCCTTCTTACTCTGAGACCAGACCTGTGCCCAGCAGTGGAATAGAAATGTTTGATGATGATGATTAAACATCGTATGGGTTGCTTCCAGATTTTACAAAGTACCCTACAATAGTATACTTATTTTATAGTATTATATAAACAGTAAATCCCCACTATTAAAAGAAAATTCACGTAATGAATCAAGAGTTACTATGGGAAAGTTTAAATTAATTATCTATCTGTGCACGGGGTTGTTAGAATCAGGTGGGAAGAAATGCATTAATAATGCAGCACCACTTGCAACAGACAGATGGCTACTTTGCTGTGCTACACTTTACAGCCGTAGTAAATTCACAGAAAATAGAAATGGAGCTAATTGAAAGTTTACATATTTCTGTCTTGCTTCTCGCCACTGCTGCTCAGTTGAAAATAAATCTAGCAGTTTTCCTTAGCCAGGTGCGGATTAACACTTAACACGGTTTGGTGAATTATGGACAGCTCTCGGGCTTGTCCAAACGTATGTAAGATTTTACTCTTTCTTTAGGGTTCTGTACCCAATGGATGCCAACCGAACTCTATTACTAAGCCTCCGCTGTCCCTTTGACCATCTGGTCACCTGTTAATATTAATGACTGTGACACTATGTGAACCAGTCGTAATAGTAATATGTGTATTGACTCTTACATATTTTCTTCATATTTTCGTTATGGGTATATATATTATATACTATTCATATATATTATATACCTAAACGAAACTTCCAGAGGGAAGCAATGATTTCGTTTCTATTCTATCATTTGAGTTGTTGTAGAACTTACATTTAATAATATATTACTTAATTTGCAAGTCCAGACAATATTTGGCCAGTTTAATAGATATGGTAATAGTATTCCAAATTGTTGTAACTAAATCGAAAAAAAGATTATTTGAAACTGATAAAAGGCCTTCCGTACTTATAGCCGTGTATTTCCATAGTCTCAGACAAACGAATCCAAACAGAAATTATTGCGTTATTTATAATTATGTCTGATTGACCGACGATCTTCGCATGTCCGACTATTAAGTGACTGTATTGCCATGCCAAGCAATTGTTTTTTCTTCGTCGAGCTCAGTTCATTATTATAATTAGAGTTTTTTATTTAAATTATAGTCAAAAACTTCACTTATATTTACTGGTATTCAATTATATCCATATGTAACTGAAGTTCTATCTACTTATCGTTCTACCGACAATGTCTTCATTTAAATTTTAATTTGCAACATATTATTTAATTTCATATTTTAATACATCTACATATATGTATATTTCACAAGCAACTGAAGGCAATAACTTCTACAAATGCTTAAAAGTGACGAAATATTTCGCCATTAAAATAAATACATTTAATTGTTATGTACATAGTTGTTTTGTTATTAAAGTTAAGTTCAGTAAAAGTTTTACGACGTTCTAAATTCAATAGCATAATTAATATTTTTGTTAGTTCTAAATTTAAAAACGCTTGGACAATCAATTGTATGTTAATTTCATTGTTTATTTAATGATTCATTGGGCCTACTTCAAATGAAGACATAAATTTCGAACGACGAGACGGTAAAGAGAATGCATAATGACTCCGCACTTTCATGACACAAAATACTGTTTGTCTACTCCATTGTCCTCATATTTATGCTAAGTCTATGGCCATCATTACCCTGAAGATATCCTAAAGACGATAATGTTTGCAGTGTCTTTAAAACGAGTGTATTCTTTGCCATTTTAGCATACAATGAGTATTTTGGTTGTTAATAAAATTTACACATAGAGAGTATAAAGCATTGTATTATAAACCGTGTGTGTTATGTAAAAGTCATGTGGTGAGTGCGTTTTGCAATGCAAGTGCACCGCTGGATGTTATTTCAGACTCATCGCCACGTCATCTTGCTTTGATCTTCCTCCGACTTTTGCGAGCCGTTGTTTAACGTGACGACAAATAACTCAAACAGTACTCTTTGATTTTGCGGCGTACAACGTGTTTTAGCGTGCACTTCGTCATTAATGAATATGCCAGGAGTCGGGCGTAAAATATTGGACGAGGTATGTATATCGTCTTATTTTTCTCAATATTTTTTTCTTATATTTTTTGGCGTGATTTTCTTAATCTTTGTATAGGGTTAGCTTTTTTAAAACAAAATACTTATTGTGTGTTGTGGCGTTGTGTGTGTTTTGTGACATAATCTATGTGTCATAGTAATATTGGTAGTGATTAGTAGGTAGGTACACTTTAAATCAAACTTTTTTGAACACCCGTTCCGCGTACGAAAAACGTACACGTAATACTTATGTACATAAGTGTTATGTGTACTTTGACTGGGCTCTTGGTCTTGTGGTTAGTGATGCTAACTGCTAAGCCGGTGGCGGGTTCGTTTCCCATCCAGGACAAATACTTTAATAATGAGCATGAATGTTTGTTCTATGTCTAATAAAATTATCTATACGTATATGCATATATTTAGAAATATATACGTATTTTTATCAGACGTGAATACAATAGTAGTTTGGGATCAGATGGTAGTGTTTCAGTTGTCCAAAGATCTACTTTTTGTTTTACTGACAAGAGCTTAAACTTAAGTTGTAATAATTATATGCCATGCATTATTTAACTTCAATTTCAATTAATCAATTTACCTATCTTACATCTGCATATATACTATATATA
>DWOQ01000753.1:0-10475 GCA_018251115.1 Codatractus alcaeus
TTACTTCCTCTGGAAGCACTCATGTTGAAAACAGCTTTCCACGTAGAGAAATTTGTTGCCTGATTTCTATCTCGAAGCCTTCAAGGTCACAAAATTTGAACGTGTTCAAGTACAATTTATTTTTTTGAACTATTTTGTACTAGAAGGCCTTAAAAAGAATCACGCCTGTACCATTTAAGAATATATATAATAGTCGCGTGCAAACAGCCGCCCAGGAAATTAAAATATAACATTTTATTACAAATTAAAAATACTGAAGCGTAGATTGTACTTTTCTTCACAAGTAGAAAACTCTGACGTTTGTTGTAATTCAAACAATGCGATTGACTTAAAAGATAAAAAAATAAGCCGTGATTGCCTAAAATTTAAAACATAAGTATTTCTTTAAGAAAAACAAGTTCAATTACAAAAATATAGCACATTTTTTAATACAAGAGAGACAAAAATTTCTTGATGAAAATTGGTAAAACATACAATATTAAGTTAAAAACTTAATAAATAGTTCTTGGAATATGATTAATTAAAAACTGCACTGTCTCTAATAGAACGTCTGTTCACAAATGTGACTCAAAAAACACAGACTTTTCTGCGATAGTCACGAAGACAACGAACGGAAGTAAATAACAAAGGATATTTGTACATATTTACCAAATTACAAATAAGTCGAAAACCATGAAGAAATCTACTACAACGAAAGCTGATATTCTGATAGAACTATTGCCTATTTGATGTGGATGGTTGGAATTTTTTGGTTGTTCACGATTTAGGGGAAAACTTGTATATATATGTATTATTTAGACCGAGAATATTATCAAAATTTATAAACAAACATTTATGAGATGTATTTAACATTTTTATTTCGTTCTTTTTTGAGGAAAAGTTAAAAAATCTGTTTACGTTTACATCGTTTTCCCAAGCATCGGATTCTACCACACAAAGTAACACTATAATTTGTTAAATCGTTTGCATTAGAATAGTCCAGAATGTATTAGCTTTTGTTCAATTGCATCACGGCGTAGAGGTGTGGGATTGTAGGTTCTTTTTATTTAATTAGTAGAAGTAAATGTAATGTTACTATCACTTGCGTAGCTTATAGAATTAAAATACACATTAGTTTAGTAATTAGATAAGCACGTACAAAATTTAATTTACAACGTAAATCACTGTATAAGCCAAGCCAAGTGCTACCAAATTAGATAAAAAGAAGACACTTAATCCCATTACTAAACATCTTTACAAATATTCAGAAAATATTTGCAGAGATTAATTATGTAAATTAAGGTGCCTACGTTCTTAGATTACATTAACTTAGTAGTTAAATTAATACTCATTATTTCATCACTATCTTTATGTAAATATATAACTATGTTATTATTTCATTATGTCTGTATTTATTTATTACATGCACCAAATATTCAACCTAGTAATTGTCGTCAACAGCTCGTTAAAGTTTTTCGTAACTCCAAAATAAACTGTATACAAACTTACCGACTATAAAAAAATAATCCACGAAACTCATTTGAGGTATGCAACAGTTAGAAGCGCTGTGCCTAAGTCAATATTGTGTACAGAACAAAAACCATGGAGCGCATCACTTTGTAAATATTAGCAATCGCGTTGTAGCGTTTGAGACGGAAACGTGCGGCGTAGCCGGCGACCGTGCCCGCACTACTGCGGCTGCTATCTCCTGAATGTTTGACCACCAGCGATCAGTAAGCATGTCATCGCTTCCACATTAGGGTTGTTAAAGATATGATTTTATTTACCGGTATGACCCAGTAACACTTACCAGTATTTTAAGAATGAAATTTGTTTCTTATAGTACACTTTCGGCTGATGATCGTGAACTATTCGGCTGAGATACATTCGACTGAATTGCGACTTTGTTTACCTTAAGAATATTTGAAATATACGGTTGATTTTTAACAGAATTCAAAAGGAGCAGATACTACTTTCGTCTGCGTTTTATATGTATTTATGTTCATTATTTATGGGTCGGTAACGATAGTTTGGTATGATAAAGATTGCGTCAAGGAAGGTAGGTACTATAAAAATCGGCCAAGTGTCACTCGAACTCACTACTTAAAAGGTACCGTACCAACGTCATAAAGATCGAGCAAAAACGTCAAACGAATATATGTACGTACATATGTAGCAGCAAACTCAACATATACAAATATAGGAATATTGCTAGGAAGCAATTCATGTAGTCTCCACATGTCAACTCAATGGCAACACTTACACGTAAAATATGCTATTATTAACGCTTTTGTTTTACTTTTTCTTTTTTTTGTGGTGATATCCACTTATGATAAATACTTATTTCAATTTTTTCCTTATCCGAAACATTTTTAATAAAGTTTTTTTTGTTATTCTAAGCCATAAGTATATTCATAAGTACAAGTTTTCAAATAGTACAACTTTGGTTCTAAGTTTGTGATATGTTCGTGTAGACTAGATTTTATCTGAAATCAATCACGGATACGATATTCCTATAGACTAAGATGGAATGCTTCGAAAAGTTAATCTGGTTTACTAGTTTAGAATACCCTTTGAACCAAATACGTTTAACAATTTTAAAATACTGTTATTAAGAATAATTATATTAATCATTTCAACGTATGTACGATAGCTATGAACGAAATGAATAAACACTAAATATTTCTTCATGAATTATTTTAACATGTTTTGACATTTGCACCCTAGGTATTTGGTATATTTCTGGTATGCGGACAGGTTAATAATCCCATATATTTCCAACGTCACTTTCAGCTGTGCTTGTAAATTCAACTATACATTTTATCAGACTCTGTCACAAACAAATTTACATATTTTAAGTATTATAAAATGAATATGTACTTATATTGGGTTTTTCGCAATAGCTACATCAAATTATGCATTCAAAACGCGGATCTACGTACAGCGGACCCAACGCAGACGAAATAATGTACCTATATAAAAATAAGGATTTCTTATGTTTCTTACTAAGGCACTGTTCGTTTGTTTGACTGTCTGTCTGTCGCAGTGCTGTATCTTATGTACTACCACTATATAGTTTATTGGTTATAGTGACTGCTAGAGAAATGTTTTTGTTTTAAGTTTTACTCCACCAATGGAACGCTTTTCGACTCGAACTCGAATCCAAGTAGGATTTTTATATGTGGCTACTATAAATTGGAACTAGCAGTATATTTTCTAACACAAGCTGATATCAGTACAAGCTTCGGTAAAACAACAAAAAGTTATACACTAAAAGTAATTTCAATTAAAAACAAGCATACATACATACATTGCTCGCACGCAGGCATATACGCGTGCACGGATGCATGAACGTATGCACGCATGCTTATTTACACATTCGGAAAAAATACCGATTTAGCCTTACATAAAAGTTCTTTATAATGTGTATCAAATATCCTAAACACTTGCTAACGAGATGATACCTAAACCCTTCCTATGGAATAAGATGCTGCTCTGCATTAAAAAATAAAAAAATGAGGAGGATGAAGATATCTTACAGTACATTTCCATGTTTAATGTTGTTCAACTGCAGGTATGTCAACATTGATCATGAAAATATAGTATACCTGGGCTAATTTGTAGAGTGCAAAGTTTTATTATGTTAAAATCCAGGGAGATTATTCGCTAGCCGAGCTGTGAGTTCACAGCTCGACTAGCGAATGACCTCTAAAATAATGTAGTTATATATATAAGTATTCGAAGTAATGCGTACATTAGTTATAATAAAAATATCCGCACTTATTTAAATATACAGATTGAGGTTGAAAACTGTGTGCGGTTCGATTACAATCCTCTCCCCATAACGATACTGGGCCGAGAATATACTTCACCACGCTGCTCCATTACGAGTTAGTGCGTTTGCTACATTTAATTTTATGTAACCGTCCGTAACACATCCAATTTTTTTTCCGACTGCTATCAAATACAAATACTATCAAAAATACTGCTACTGACAAGTACTGGGCGGAACTGTCAGTTAATAAAAAAAAAAAGTCGCTTTCTACACTCATAGCCCCACACTAGGATTCCCTGTGTTGTGGGTGCCATGGACACACACAAAGACGATACACAAACACCCAGACGCAGAACAGAAATATAAATTCATCACTTACATTTCTGACTGGCCGGGGATCAAACCCGGAACCCTCTGCGTGTCAGACCGGTGTGGTACCGCACCGCCACGCGGGTCGTCGATCGAATCGTTTATCGGAAAGATCGGCGAAAGAATCTTAGTTCTCAGTGCAACGCGGCAACAACCGAGATCAGGCAGATTTCTAGTTCTTTCTGGGTTTATGTACACATAACCATGTGCGGCAGTAGTTACGTATCATATGTTAGACCGCATGTTTGTTTGCTGCTTCTACATTATAAAAAATGTATGTTTTACTTAATATCCAAACCTCTTTATAGTCGAGAAGAACTGTGTCTTTGTTCTTATTTGTCCTCTTCTAGGAGCATAGAACATGACGAATTGTGATTAATATTAATCCATTTATTTTTCTGTTGGTATCTAGATTTGGGTATCTTCGCGATGCGCAGGGTTTAGGAAACAGTTCATCGCGCTGTCAATTGATTGATAGGATTTGAACCTTGGACTATCATTTTAAGCGGCAAATATTCATTAATAAGTTGTTGTGTCAAAAAAAGTATAGTATAATATATTTTCTATTATGTAATTAAATATTGTCTTATAGGCACCCCAATGTGATTAATTTACTCTGTGGAGTGAAAATAATATAATAAAACTTTTAGCTCTGTAATTATTCATTTCGTCCCTTATTTCGATATATTTTAATATAAAAAATTCAAATGCATAAAAATAATGACAAAAAAGAAACAAAATAAATAAAAGATAAAAATCTCTATAAATGTGTTTTTATGAAAGCATATAAAGTTACAATGTTGTCTCGTTTCATAGAAAAAGTCCAAACAAATACACAGAGGTTTGCACTCAGTAAACGATAATTTCAGATAAAACATAATGTCAGCATTTTGTAACGACAACAGTCTTTTATTTCGCCTCGTTGCGAAACTTGCGCTTTTAATCTGCAACGCTCCACAAAGAAGTAATCAGAGATTAAACGCCACAGGCTACATTGTCGCTTGCTTTAAATTTTGAGAAATTCATTTTTTGGGACTCTTTGAGAAAATGTCTTTGGGCGTTCCTTTGTACTATTTGTTATGCTGCAACGTAAGCATAGAGAACACAGTCATTTTTACTATGTGCTCTTTTTTAGGTTTGCGTACACAAACAGTGACGAGGCTCTGCTGTCCGTATTTCCGTTCGTCTGTCACAGGGCTGTATCTAATTAACAATAATAGGTTAGGTACCTATTATTTTCATAGAGTGCACTGTAAAAATTAAACTTAAACTAGTAACTTTAAAAATAACAGACAATTTAATCCATGCTTCCTATGATGCCTTAGCGGCGATGTGAGTACCCAAAATGAATGAATATTTTGTAACAATATTCGGCGGTATTTTGCACATGTCGCTACAAATATTTTTACCGCATGCTACGAGTATACGTTTATGACGGGTAATGATGAACTATTTCTGTGGGAGACCAACTTTCCATTGGTTTATTTCAACTTAAATTCTGTGGGAGACCAACTTGCCATTGGTTGATTTTATTAAATTTAGCTTTATAGTACTTATTTCAACTTAAATTCTGTGGGAGACCAACTTGCCATTGGTTGATTTTATTAAATTTAATTTTATAGTACCTATTTCAACTTAAATTTAAATTTGAAGTAGGTGTTAAACAGTTCTATTTATCAGCACCCTAATATTGTGTGTTTTAATTACCATAATCGTTTCTTAAACATCTTTTAAAATATTCTTGTTATCGTGAGAAAGTAGGGTGGCTGTGTACATTTCGAATTGAATTAACCTTTGCCTTCCCATCGCGGCGTCAAGCGAAATATTTTCAGGGTTTCTAAGCTCTATTCATGCGTAAAGCGGCCGACTTTTGTTGGTTGCGGTCTGGTATATTTATCTTGAGATGCCATGACAACAGAAATTTGCCGGGTAGCCGTGGGTGTCTTATCTCCCAGTTGCGTAGTGGCCGTGCGTAACGGGGGACCACACCCCCCGCAGCGTCTTCTGACGTTCAGTTAAGATGCGCGCGCATTCCTACCCCGCGTAAGGGTTAGATTACAATAAATTGGTCACGATTATGTGTAGATTTTTTTCCTCACTTTTTTGAATAGCTTTTAATTAAATATTGGAACAGTATTTGTTACGACGCGTTTTTAATTTTATTTTATTACAACATCATTATATCGAATAAAGTGTTGTTTAAAGTAAATTGTTGGTAATAAAACATATAATAACTATTTTTAATATTACAATTTTGGGAGTTACTATGGTGAACTAAATTAATTTCAACTTTTGTAATTACTCTATCATATCATCCCTAATGTGCTAACCTATTTTATTGGAATTAAAATTTCAAGTTATTTTTAATTGTACTAAATTGACTATTAGGCAAATATATTTTATTAATTATTTTATTTTTATTTTACGTTAATATCGATAGCAATCTGATAAGCGTCAATCGTCATGTGAACTTCCCCTAATATGATGTGTCGTTCGCGCGATGCGTTCGGAAAAATCTGTAGCTAGAATCAGCAGCGCAGCGCCGCGGTTCAGTCGCCGAAACTAAACGTCACGCGTGCGCACGTACCGCCATCTAGCGGCAAGCCCGTCATCCTCGCCTCACACCTGCCCGCCGTTCGACGGCTCGACATAGTCTGTCGCGCTCGCACCAGTGGCACGTAAAAATAACCTCAAAACGTCTGATCGTGAATCAACCAATCAACCAAATATTATTTTACGACGACAGTGACATTAACTGAATAGTTAACTATTAAGTAACAGTGATACGGACGTGTTACATACGGAACCCGCGTCTACGGATTATCTAATCGTGTTTTGGTGGTGATATCGCCTAAATTGAAAGTTTCTAAGGAACAAAATGTTCGTTTTGGTGGGCTGTCGACGGGCAGCCCCCAAATATTGTGCCAATATGTGGTGGTATTTTATTTTGTGTGTTACTTTAGTAAAAACATTCGGAGTTTTGGGATCTAATCCTAATTCGACTGAAGAAACTGGCAGTAAGTATTTATTTTTATGATATTAATTTTTTATTTAAAAATAAACTATAAACATTTACCTAATTATTGTAATTGTAATAAATAGTAGTAATGTAGTAATAAAAAATAATTATTGTTTTTTACTTAATTATACAAAAAGTTAATCATACCGTCAAATCGAAAGATTAATTGCTAGTAGATCTGGTTAATACGGCACACACCTTTTACGTCCGACTAGAATACGTATCACCTTCTATTGCACAGTTCTCAAGCATTTATTTACCTCCATCGGCGCTCAAGGTATTGTTAACTTGTTACGTATTTACGAGTAAGCGTGCTGGTTTTTTTTTCCACGCCTGTCTTGTGTACACTCTTTATGATAATAATATTTAGAATCTGATAAGATAATACAATATTACGTTGTGGGTATAGGTGAGTTTCTTATGCGAAGAGCCCAATAAGTATCCGAAGCAACTACTTAATTAATAGCGTAAAGTTTAAACACTTTCATTTGTAACTTCCTATACAAATCCGGTTCGGCTGGTTTATAATTAACCTACCTATAAACAGGTACCTATTTATTTGAGTTAAGTAAATAACCAAATTTACTTCGAAAGGCCCTGTGAATGATTTTGTTCATTACATAGTTCTGCAGCGAATACAATATAGCTAAGATGTTATCAATAATAATACGAAAGAAGGGTAAGTAAAAAATAGGTGGAAAAAAGCTGAACAGAGAATAAATAAAATAAGTACTCATATATTAATCGAGCATACTAATTAAACAATATAAAAATTAAAAAGCTTTCAATACTAAAGTAAATACAAATTTATCTTATCTACGAGTCATCCCAGCATAATCTGGAATGGAAGATAGTTTAAAATAGTTCACCGCGATGCGTGCAAAAGGACGCGAATTCCGCGAGTTTGGGAGCTGCATATCACGGGGATAATATTGATTTTTGATTTGACAACATTACCTAATATCAAAAACAGACGGACTGGGTCAGGTTCGTCCATAAAGAGTTTGTATTTATTGTCTTTTATTAATAACATAGTTGTTGTCGCAAATGGACTACGTATTATGTCATTTTGGATCATTCCACTCTTACCAGAAATCGACGTCACAAGACTGCTAAATCGTGACACAATATGTGCGAAAAAGGTAAACATGATACATTTATTATTAACCCTAAATATAACGTGTAGCTCACAGAGGATTACTAAAGCGTCGCAAATTAATTTATTCAATAAACACAAAGGGTCTAATATTCGTAGTTCACGTAATTATTTTAGTAATGTTGTTTGAAGTACAAAATTACTAAAATAATTACGTTAACTATAGGTGTATGTATAGACTATCGTTGTGGTAATAAATCAAAGGTCGTCTTTGACTTGCTTATGTAAATATGTGCAGATATTATAACACGAGCGAACCAGAGATGTCTTCAAACTATATTTTAATTAGTATACCATATTTTACCACCGATTAATGATACACCAAAGTTCTTTTAGTGTTGTATTTAGCATTTTGAGCACAACAATTGCAGTACCAAGCAATGTAACAGCTAAAATCTTCATGGTTCATATACTATTGTATTGTCCATGTTGATGGGTCAAGGAATATAATAATTGATCAAATTTAACTATGATTAAACGTAGTATTCTTAAAAAATATAAATGTAAAATTATATAAAGATTTTTATTTTATGAAGCCTATCCGCATTTCTGTCGGCGATCATCATTTATTGTCGTAGTGTTATCTGCGTAAGAATTTCTTAAAGTAATGTGCCAAATTATTAATAGAGAAATAAACAACTGAAAGTGACTTTAGACTCATATTTTCCTGAAACAGTACAAAGTTCAGTACTTGTATGGCAGATGGCCAATTCTTAAAGAATTATTTTGGTACACTGTTTACATCAGCAAGTAAATGTGATACTAGTAATAAATATATCAATCAGTGCTAATAATACGTAATAGAAGTGGATTATGTTCCATAACATTATTTGTTATAGCGTAAATATAGCGTATGTATTGTTATCGCTGCCATGGTAATACACACTGTCAAAATTCAACGTGTCTATCTATCAAGGTCCAGAAGATAAAGACAGTCCTGTGACATACGGACAGAAGAGCCTCAATAATAAGGTCCAGTTGGAACCTTTTGGGAAGGAACCTTAAAAATGTTAGATCAAAAAATCTCAGCAAAATTTCTAAGTAAGGGAAAGTTATTGCAACAAATAGGTTGGCCGAATGAGAGTACCCGGCCATAACTGTCTCAATTTTGGCATACCACAGCTGACGCGACGACCATAAAAGTTCCGTTGATGAAAAGAGCACAATCACATTGTGAGGCTATAAAACGGCCTTTGTGTCCGAAGGAGGCGTCATTATGTGAAAAATGAAAAACGAATTGCACTTGTCATATCCAGCTCAATTTTATTACGGACAACGCTGTCGCCGCACTTCAAAGTTTGTTATGTTGATTTATTGTTACCTTTTGTTATCATTGTACCTTACAATCAAATTAAAGAGTTTGTTGGTTCTTGGCGCTTAAGGTTGTTAATGGTGGTACAAGTTATTTTAAACCTTTTTCTCATAACAACAGAGAGTTTATTTTAGTAGAGACAGGTACAGTAGATGATATGCTTTATACCTCTCTGAAACATGAATATGATAGTATTTTATTACTTGCGATAGGTATAACATTAGCTATTCGTATAAAGACAAGATATAATTGAAATATGTTATTAATACTTTAGACACAATGTTTTAACATTCCTCGTTAACTTTTAGTATGATCTTGTATTAAATATATGCATATATATATGATTTTCGTCATTTTGTCTCAGATGTTCAAAATGTATATCACATTTGAATCTTATTTAAGTTCCCGTTTTGATATATTAGTCGTACTGAATTGTTGAACTAATATCCGAACTAGTAATGTAATATATCCATTAGTTCCTCCGAATCGTAATGCGATTTCCTGCTCACCTTGCAATGTATCGAATACCTGCACTAGAATATTCATGTTTTATGTATCTTAACGCTTTAATCGAGCAATGTATGTCGACATTGTATACAGACCATGAATTTATAATTTTAAAAGGATAGGTATATAGAAGAAAATAGTTTTCACGCAAGTAATAAAAATTCGGTTACGTTATACATACGCCATTTCTGACTATGATATATATGTATGTTATCTTTTATTCTGTACTAATATTATAAAGCCGAAGAGATTATTTCATAAATCCGTTTGCAGAACGACACTTATCATAATAGTCCTATCTATAATTGTTTTTATAAATTGTTCATATTTTTATATTTATCTACCAATATACCTACAA
>DWOQ01000754.1:0-10463 GCA_018251115.1 Codatractus alcaeus
GAGGAAACCGGAAACGGGGACCAAAACCATCCCTCCTTTCCCGATCATAGTCTTCTATCCTCACAGGTTTGAGCCCCGTCAGGGGCTTGCCTTAAAAAAACCCGGTGAAGCAGTCAAGGCCACTATGGCCAACAGTAACCACACAATTTTAAAAAATATTTTTTCCCCTTCTGGATCTCGTTTTCCACTTATTGGCGGTCGAATACACAAAGTATTCAAGATCTAAGCAGCCAAGTATAAATCACTAACCAAAATTACCGACCTGTACTAAATACTAGGAATATTTACCATTATCAGTCATCGACGTTATGCGATAAATGTTTTGGTAGTGTTTGCCAAATTTTTTTGCCAATATTCAATTGAACTATACAAATTTTAGTGTAGCTTTTTCTTTCATAAAGTCATCATTATCAAGCAGAATTACTTATGTACGTATTTTTATGTCAATTTAGTTTAAATTAATAATATTAACTTAGGTTAATAACTTTATCTTAGATAAATATACCTCGCTTCCAAAACAAAACGCAATGAAAATATGCTCGGAAGATTTGTAAGCAACAGTAAAGTATCTGAATTAATTGTACTAATACTCGTATTATGAATTTTAAAAGATTAGCGGGAACAGACAGACAGACACACAAAGTGTTTAACAATTGTTTTTTTTTAATGTAAATACCGTATGTACTTTCATATTCATGTAATACCTGTTCATTTGGAATTACAAACAGATACTTTAAGTTTTTATTTATGTGTATAGATCATGATTTTTTTCATGTTAAAATGATGACAAATTACTTTTCAAATATAACGTTAATTCACCATAAGATAGAATATAAGTTCTCTATCTTTAAAATTATTCTATCATGTCTGTAAAACCCACACCCCCACACTTGTAACTTATTACTGTATATATGTACTCTTTGTTCAGTAAAAACGGCAGCGCTATAGTATACTACAATGAAGACAATGCGGTTTACATGCGGCCACGCTGCTGCTGCGATGCGGCAACGATGCGGCTGCACCGCGGCAACGGTGCCATGTAAAGGGAATTTAATCTCTTTTGTAATATGCTATTTATCATGAATAAATATGTAGTGTTGTTTGATAATAATAATGCTTAGTCGACCTAGTAGACTCCTTGGAATCACCTCCAAAAACCTTTCGCAAAAGAGCTTAACATTGTAAAAAGGTATAAAAATATTCTATACTTAGTTTACTGATAGTGAAAGCGTATCCTGTCACACTACGCACACTTATCGCGTAAACATCTCGAATGGCAAAAACCCTTAGAAGTGTTAGAAATAACCTCTAGCTTAAGAACCGAACACCTTTCTTGTGAACATTTTCGCTTCTTATCACAGAGTGTTATGAAGTGGAATATGTGAGAGCAATGAAGCAAGATTAGCTGCTTAAAAGTTGTACGTTTATAGATACTTTTTAAAGAAGAATGTTATCCAATTAAAATAATACTTTGAAGCAATTGCTTTTGAAAACTAATTACAACTAGGCCAAGAATTGGCATCTAATGACGTAGTATCTTTAGCTTCTTAGTGAATCATCACGCTATGATTAAAATATTTTAATTGTGATCATGCATACCAAAGCACTGAAAAATATTCAGCAGCAATTCGTAAACATACAATTAAATTTACATTTATAATATGATTCCGAATTACTTAATTTACTTATTAATTTAGTATTTTGGCTTCAGAGGCACACCGCACACACGATTGTTCTGATACGAAGAGTGCGGTAGGAGAGAGACATTTACACGAGGCATTCCAACTTAGTCCTTCTGTTGCCGATTTTAGGGACTTCAATATTATCTGGGGTTAATTACAGATGTGTATAGGCGATAATGGCCTCTTACTATCACCTGATTATCCACCTGGATTGTATGCTATCTTCCTGCTTCTATATTGTAGTACACATATCAAATATATACGTAAATATACAACCATACGTACAATCATGACTTTTACCGCTTAAAAACTTAACAGCGCTTACAGCGCTTAAAATGAAAGTCAGAATCCTTAAAAAGTGACGCGTAAGCGCGCACTATCAGCGATGTTAACGTGTAAAGATAACGTAATGATGAGAGACGAGACATGTGTTTCGCGTTTCTGTGGAATTTTGAGTAGTGGCATGATTAGCTTGTCGAGCTACTTGGGGCCACTTGAACGAAGGGATGTTTAAGTGCGTGTTGCGTGGGTTTAATAATGTATTTATTTAAAGATTTTTCAAGCTATATTTATTCGTAGGTCATGAATTACAAATTAAAATCGCATTGAATTTTATATTCCGTGGCAAAGTGAATTTTTTGTAATTTCCTGTAAAGTTTTGCGATGTAGACCCGTCCTATTCTATTCAGTATTTCGAATACCGATAATTTTTAACAACCTAAATTTTTAGAGAAAAGTTTATATAATTATTTTCCTCGGATTTTAAAAATCTACCTACATAGAGTTCATAAGTTCACAATATTCTAATGCACCTTAGTTAAAGTAATAAGGATAGGTTTTTTTTTGTAAAGGCACATTCTGCGCATATGCTTGGCTGGCCGGAGATCGAATCCTTAACACTGCGTCAGAACGGTATGGTGACCGCTCCACCATTCGTGTAATTTTGATAAAACCTAATCAATTTATAAAAAATACATGAAGGTTTTTGTATCAATGTTTTTGCTTTTGATCTTTAAAAAGTCAAACATATGTCAATCTGAACAATACTATGCTCGCATTATGTCCCCACGTCAGTAACTTGTGATAAAAACAGAATGCTCTATAAGTAAAGGGTGTACGGCGGAAATCATTGTTCCGCGAATTGTCACAACTATAAATTTTATTTCGAAACCGCCGTAAAACGTCACACTTTTGAACTCTACTGCAAACCAACTTAATCGTTGCCACTGCAAAAGGACCTTTACAGGCTTATAACTAAAGAATACGCTTAGACAGTTGACAGTTTTACAATTTTAGTTCTTTTTTGTCAAAAACTAAAGGGTAGCCTAGTGACATAACGAGTTTAAGTAAAACGAACTATAAAACTCAGTTTCTCAAACAAAAACTCTTGAACTAATTGTTCCACCTTGCTAGGCTGTAAATTTTACGGGTCTCAATCGATTAAGTTCGTGATAAACACCGTAGGGGTGGCACGGTAATAAAACCGGTAGGTCAAATTTTCGAATAGTATATCACTTCTATTGTGTACAACTTCCATGGCCTATCGGTCACCACATCGATCTAACATCCAAAGGGTACTGAATTTGATTCCCAACCAACCAAAAATGTATAAATGATGAATTCAGATGTCTGTGCTGTCAATATATCAGAGGTTCACTGTATATCTATTTCTTATGAAGCATACTAGACACAATTTTGAAATTTTCCGCGTTAACACTTTGGCCGATATAACGACAAAAAAATAACATAAAATCTATAATTTAATATACAACTACATAATTTTAATAAGTACCTTTTGTAGCTTTTATAGACGGTGTTAAAATCTGGATCGTTGGATCTGGATCTGGATCTCTATCGTTGCCTACCTAAAGATGCAAACGAGCATATAAGGAAACAGAAAATCAGAATCTTACTTTCCTTCGAATATCTTTAAGAATAAAATATGCTTATAAGCACATTTTTTAAATTAAAGTATTCACAACATTCTCATACCTGTAAGACAAGAATACGTAATAAACGATTGTCATTAACGATCTTTTAGAACATTGCATAACAAATCACAAACGCATTCTAAGTATTATGTATCAAAAAATACTTGTTTCTATACGTTAGGCCAATAATTTTTAATGGTTTTCTGTAGTAAACAAAGCGTGTGCTATTGTGTGTTTGTTTGTTCTTATTGTTCTTGTTAATGGTCCGACCGTCTGTCCGATCATAGAACTGATTTCGTACATTTAACGCGTGTTAACATTCCTTATTGTTGTTCGTTTTGTTCTTACGTCACCCGCTGGTCGAACTGTTAAAGTTGCACGTTGAATTTTTAACGTAATTTTTACAATCATAATTCATATATACTCACTCTGAGAGGAGACCTGTGCCCAGTTTAGTCCCACCAGTGGGACTAAAATGGTCGATAATGACTTAATCTGATTATATTTTATGGAAGCAATTGACCGCTTAATACCTCTAAATTTTACAAAAATCGTGACTCCGTACTATGGTCAAGTTTTGATCAAATATTAATTAAGGTACACAAAGTAATACATCATTGTATTCGTATCGCATCTACGTAAGTCGGGAGAATAACATTAATCTTTATATCACACGATTTTGAAATAATAAAAATGTTACCTCGTAACAGACGCTGTCAGTTCCGCCACGTGTCAGCAAAAAGCAAAATTTAAAAATGAAAGTTTTTATCGCTTACCAAGAAGCATTAGCTAATTGCGTGCCATTTTTTGCAAACCATTTTGCGTCAACAATCGCATATTATATTTGCAAGTGCGTTTGTTGCAAATTTTACGACTGTAGTGGAAAAAAGCAAGTATTATCAAACATTAAGAAATTTAAAATGATTTTAAAATTTATAAAAAAATACAACAAGAACAACTTTTAGTTTGTTTTATACAGAACGAAGGCGCTCTACAGACGTCCCAAACATGCCCTAAACTACTCAGAAAACGCGATCACAATCGCCCTCAGGAGGAATACCTTCACCAGCCCCAAAATACACTCAACACTAACAGACTCTACACACACCGGCCCCGCCGGCGGAGACGAAGACCTCATTACAACACGGCCGCTACACGGTATCCCCGAGTAACCGGTCGTAACTCACCAGTACCACCACCCACATTAGCGTAACTGGCCTAAGACGCGGTCCGTACCTCACAAGAGATGCCCTTGGGTCAGCCGCAATCCCAATTTATTAAGAGGCAGACGTCAGAAATCCGGCACTTCCATGGGTCCGTAACATTTTGCGAAGGTGGACAAGGAAACGGGGACCAAAACCATCCCTCCCTTCCCGATCATAGTATTGCCTCAAAAAACCCGGTGAAGCTGTCACGGTTACTATGACCAACAGTAACTACACAATTAAATAAAAATATATACAGAAGAAAAGGTATTATATAAAACATATATTATGTTTTTCATCTTTTCCCTTCGCCTTATGTTTACCTACATATACCTATACATATTTACGAAAGAGGTTGAAAAATATAAATAGGTACATAGCGACAAGTTTTTAGCTACCGGCACAAGTCTGAAGCAAAGTACATTTACAAACAAAATTATAACAGGCAATAAAGTGTTTCTGGCACTAAAAAATCTTTTGCTCTAACCATTATTGTACAACCTTCTGAAAATATTGTCCCCTTGTTATGATCCGTAAAGAATTCTCATATTTTGTACAATTCATCTGTTGTTTAACAAATTGCTTTATAACTGGCGCGTGGATGGAGCGCGCCAGGAACGTTCCAAGCGGATGAAAAAATTTTCAAAAACATCAAAAGCGATTGTATGCTTTTTCATCATTGATGTTGCGTTGTTTCTTAAAAATACAAACATTATTGCCTTTAAGATAATGACATCGCAATAAATTTACAAGCTCTACATATTTTTTATCGTGTCTTCAAACTAAATTTTAATTGTTTACTACTACAATTACGTAGGAATTAATTGTATTATTTTTATTTATTTATCAATATATCTTCACATAACAAAATATAAACAAACAACATAAATTGTAGGAATGTAGATACATACCTACAATTAACATTTAATAACAAGTTAGACTAGAGTAATAACAACCTTTGATTGCTTATAGCATATTGAACATATTGTTCAGGTTGAAGAAGAATATATTCATCCAACGTTCATAGAAGAACATATTCGGACGGTTGGATGTAATTTAAGTTTTAAGTAGTTTTTATGAAATTGAGATGGAAAACAAACACGCAGTTCACCCAGATATCACGGTTACTCCGGAAGGCCTGCCTATAAAACGCCTTCACTTAATTGGTTTTTTTCCTAACTGTATAAATATAGACAATTAATAGAAAAAGCCTGCCTTAAGATCGCATTACGTCCACTCCCTGGGACTGCAATACACCCCAGAGACATGTTTAGAGCCACAGATGAGTTGTTACCCCCTGAGGACTAAGTTGGAATGTCTCATATAAATGTTTAACACATCCTTCATACCAAAACACACGCGTATGATAGTGCTGTTATATGGCAGAAATAGGAATGGCGGCGGTCTATCGAACCAGAAAGGATTTTATCACCTTTATTTATATCCGGTGATGTTTGTTCACTCCTAATGACGGTACGGAACGCAACGTGTGCGAGTCGAACTCGCACTTAGCCATTTTTTTCGATATCATTTTCATTCGATAAGTCAACAGGCTACTGAGTTACTTTCATCCATGGGAACCGATCATGACGTTTTTGACGTTATCAGTCAAGTGGGTTGACCCGGCGTCGGCGAAAGACATTTCTCATATCTTCTGTTGGAAGAATCCAGTGATATCTTATATGAAGTATATGAATTATTCGGTACAAAATTCATCACGCTGTTACACCTAATATTAATTTGCACTTAAGAAAGAAAGAGGCATCGGATGAACTTATAGTACTAGAGCCGGCCACGTTTATAGATCTATATCATGAAAAATATTGTAAAATCTCGGACACAGATGATTCGCATACTTATAGTCTTGAGGTTAAATACAGATGCTAATTCGAAATGCAAATAGGGGAATTATTACTATTAAATGTATAATTACACTAAAAAACAATCAATAATTATCGCAACACCAAAATATTTAGCTAAACAAACATTTTTGATTTTTTTAAAAGACTTAAATGATTTTTCATATTTCATCGCACTTGCCAATTTATTTTCTATTATTGATTTTTTTTCTTATGTTTTATTCTATTTATTGAATTATTTTCCATCACACAAAAACACAGTATCATCAAAATTAGTCCTTAATTGGCAAAATCACTGAACATAATATATAAAAATATATATAACATAAAACCTTGCTTGTGGAGGTCTTTTAAAATGTATTAAAATCAAATAACTATGTCTTTGGTACACAGCTTCAATTATTAGTCCATTCAGTTATAAGTCCATCCAGTTATTAGTCACTTCAGTTCAAACTGGTGCGGCTACCAGCGGGGATAAAAGGTAACACTGAGGCTTGTGCAATATCCTAATATATTCTATCATCCGATTATAGACACAATTTCATAATATTATCATTTATAAGAAAAATCAAACTACGTATATAGAATTTAATAAGCACCTTGCGATTAATTCCTCTATTAAAACTAAATAAAAAAGCGTAAAAGTTATCACGTGGAAAAATAATTATCTTCTTACCGATTAATATCCTTTGTGTATTTCCGAGTGAAATTTCCTGCTATTTCCTGTTAATCAGCGAATCTTATCGCAATAACCGAAACAGTACATTCAGCAACTGATTCAGATATCACCTCATTGTGAGGCTTCAAGAACACTATCGATCATTGATATCAAGGTTAAGTATTCAGAGTTGATTAAATTAGAATTGTGTCATAAACTTACTAGTAGTTCGTATGATTGTGTTGATACGATAATGATATCATGTGCTGTGTGACATGTTTGTCGTAAAACAGTATACTGAGTTTGTTTAAAAAAAGTAACTTAATATATACTTTGTCCTCAAATGATTGTCGTAAAAGTGTACGTACGTTGTTCTAAATTGGATTATTGTTAATATATTATTTGTTCTAAATGTTATCAAATCAATTTTTTGTCCACGGGGTTGAAATCTTTAAATATTACGATACTTTGGAGAGACACCGGGTTATGTAGCACTGTTAGCGCATTACACAGGACTATTCTCTTCACTTCTACTCCATAGCATAGGTGAACGTTCAGTGTCTTAAAATATATCGACTGGAATACAACATCCTTTTTAGGGTTCCGTATCCAAAAGGTACCAACGGGACCTATAATTAAGGCTTCTCAGTCTGTATGTACATTTCCCCATAAAAGTTACTTTTTGTGTACTATTATGGCCGGTATGAGAACAAATAATGACAAGTAAAGAATTAAACAAAACTTAGAATAATAATATTATTTGCACGCTAGTACCCACACGAAGTGTGTAACAAAAATTTGTTACGACATTCGGCGGTATTTTTATCTAATGTTGCGACTATTATTGTTGGCGTTTTTCGATCTATTTTTCGATCTATCTTAATGACTGCATGAACCCTTTATTTGCGGTTCCAACTTGGACTCGATTTTAATTCTATTAAAATACCTCTTTAATTAGAAAAAAAAATATTTTATAAATAATATATTTTCTTTTTAATACGGCTGTACCGTAAAATCTTCAAAAATATTTATATCGATAAAGTTATTCCTGACAATGAAACAATGTTTTATCTATGCGAATTATATTGATTATGTACACTTTATCGTAGACTCACCGACTACCGTGGATTATGTATGAATGTACTGTTTTTCTTGTGAATATCATTTTCCTTATAGATATAATGTTTTCTCATCTATAACTGGAAATTGCTGCTAATGTCTATTTTTAAACTATTATCACAAATTATGAATAATTGTTTTTCGCTGATAAATTATTAGAGATACGATGTAATTAAGTCTATTTGGACGATTATTTAAATGTAGACACGGCAGTGTGTCAGCCAAGTACAGCAAAGGATAGGACACGCATTATGCACGCAAATTATATTCATTTCCTTTCAGTTTTGATTGTAATTTATTGTCAATTAAAATTTGTCCAGTTACATATCCCACATAATAGTTTGCTAGAAGTTACGTGGTACAATATAGCAAACTTTCCCCTATCCCAGAGAATAACTAACTGTTCCGTAGATTAATTAAAGAATTCCTATAACTCAAAGAAACTTCTATAGACCGTCACAGTCATTAGATAGCAGCTCTTTTATGGGTGAAAACTACTGCCCCGAACGCTACTACCGACTTGTTGTTGGAATAAATGGATAATCTCTATGTAGTATAATAAAAGTAAGCTACAAGTATGCAATGTATCTAAGTCAATGTTCACTACCGCATCTGTAATGCAATGCAATCTAACCTAGATATTGAATTCCTACGTATAGTAGGTCGGCTGTGTGCCTTATATCTCGCTATACTTATATCTCGACTTCAACCTACAACATAACGGTGTTTACCAATATTGTTATAAGGAAAATCGAATCAAAAATAAATTATACTATCATATAATATAGAAACTACCTAATAATATTATATATGTTAATTTAGATAGTTTAATTGAAAATAATATAGTTCAAATTTCAACAACATTAATTTTTACAGTAAATTAAATTAAAATTTGTATAACATCATAATTAACTATTTCAAATGGTTTATCCAACATACCTTTTTGTATCTCGTACTAAATTTTGCAACATATGCGTACTTTTATATTAATAGAGACTATCTGTTTTGTAGAGTATGAAAAAAAAGTAAAGATATTTCGAAACAGTGACAGGTACCTAATCATGTCGTGTGAAAATAATTTGGCGCCTGGATGCTCTACTGGATCGGTGTACCGCTAAACCTAAATAATATTTTATCAGACCGACATAGAGTCAAAGCGTACAACTCCAGATTTAAAAAAACGGCTTACAATTAAAATATTATTATTTTTTAAAATATAATCTATAAAAAATGTTATATGTATTTCAAATAACAATTTAAAATTGTACAAAAAAAATGTTATCTAATTAAAATATTATTTTACATAGAATTACTATTACTATGAACATAAAAATAAAAATGAAGATATAAAAAAGCAATCAAGTGATAACATAAATTGTTGTTTTTATGCCTTTTACACAGCTATAAAGCTAACAATTAATGCTTTTTAGCTAAATCTTATATACATTTTATATGCTTTACTTATTTTACTAAACTATAATTAAATTGATAAGTACCTATCATAATATTTATTGAAAATGTCAGGAGGACTACTGCTCGTTTTTGGTTCTATAAAAAACAACAATAAAATCTTTATGATCAGCATATTAGTTAGGTTTAAAACCGGTAGTTTTTATCACATATTAAGTCTTATAACTAACTAACATTAAATTAAAAGACCTTTTATCGAAAAGTAAAAGTTAAAACACAGCATTATTTTTTCCAATTTGCGAGTTATCGTATTTTGCCTATAGACCGTTCACCTCACCGCCAACGTATGATCATCGTGAGAAATAAATATCAAAGATCAATATTTACACAGTAATCGACAATTTTGACAACAACTACTTGAACCTACTCCCAATTCTCGAAGCACTTGACGTTATCAAGTTGATTCAGTTAGTACTCTCTATGTGTGTATCTATTTGGTAATGCAAGGTTTTAAAGCGTATGAAGCTTGTGTAGCTTTCAACTTATCTTCAAAGTTAAGCAACGTTTTCCTGCACGCTTCTTCCTTCCGAGGGCACGGT
>DWOQ01000755.1:0-10456 GCA_018251115.1 Codatractus alcaeus
TATGACGAGCTAGACTTAGATTATTTTAAATCTTAATTAAGAACTAATATGTAATGGCAAAAAGTAGCTCTAAAGAAAACATTACATGTTTAGCGAAGTGTAAAGGAAGATATTGACTGAAATTTTAAGTAATGTAACAATTCAAAATTCGATAATTAGCATTGCATTATAATAGTCAAGGTTTGAGCTGAAATGGAGCTAAATTGGAGGGACATTCGCTATTGTAACAAATCTGCTTATTACGTATATTTGGCACATACCTGCTAATAATAATAATGTTTTATCAAGCTGAAGTTACTTCAGTTGTACAAGTGGTGAGCATTGCACGAGTAAACATACTCATTCCTAATTCGATTGACGATGTAACATTACAAAATTTCGTACTGTAATGCTCGACTTTACGAGACTTGGTACACTAACTAACCGTTTCCGAAAATCACCCACATATACACGATTCAGTACACAAAAAACTTGACGTGTCTAATATCAAACAGATAGTAACTTGAGCGTTGTTTGTTTCATTTTTATTTATGTTTTGTAAGCGGCTCGTTATTTCGTAGAAACAACAACTGTAGTACCATTGAGCGTAGAATAGCCACGGTTAAGCTGCACCGTACGACTGAACCTCTCCACAGATGTAGGTTTGCAGTGTTTGTTCCATTTAATTACGTGCATATCCCATTAACGACGTGAAGTAGCTATTCTTTTAGTTATATAAATAAAGTCTAAAGTATTAAATAACCTTCAGTATTTCGATAAGACATTTTTTGCTGACAGCCAATAGTTTTATTTCGATAAGATCGTGATTAATGTAAAAACAGATGTATGTGTCAACTTGTTTTATTACACAATGGAAACGGTAACAGATCATCTCATTCTTCATGTTTTCGTCTACTCATCGGTCCCCCATCTAATTAAGAAGCATTTTTGAAAAATGAATGGGTTTTGTCGATAAACCAGTATTTCCAGATAGATATTAATATTTATAATAACGGTTTCACTTTAAAATCTCTCACTGTTAAGTGGAACCAAGATTTTATAAATATTATAAATATTAGCGAATTTGTACATTTAAAAATAATTATGCACATGTTAAAAAGGCGAAAGAGAAATAAATGATAAAATTATAAGAGACACGAGGATTATCGGTTTTAACATTCTTGTTAATCAACTTGTTTGCCAACTATGCATGAAATCCAAGTTAGACATAATGAAAATGACAATTATGTACATACCTAAACAGATACGCATATCAAAGTTTAACAATACTTATGTTTCTAGATACGAGATTGCCGATGGCACCCATGTGGGTGAAGAAGGCTACTTCCTGAACCCCAACACGGAAAACGAGAGCCTCGTCAAGAAGGGCTGGTACTCCTACACTGGCGCTGACGGCAAGGTCTACACCGTCACTTACTGGGCTGACGAAACCGGCTTCCACGCTAGCGGTGATCACCTCCCCAAGGCACCTCCGATCCCACCAGCAATCCAAGCGTAAGTTCATTGGTCAAAGATATTACTTGGACCGTAGTCCTGAGCCACTAGGCATAACAATTTTCATATTACTTAAAAATATATAGCAAACATTTCTATTAACGGCATCGCTTCATAAAAAGACCTAAACGGTCTTAGACCGTTACCAACGAATTAATTTACATATACACGACTCTAACGACTACCTAAACGGGAAATTTACGAGCTTCGATTCGGAAATAACATCATTAAAATAATGTATTCAAAATATGTGGAATAGTGATAGATCTTTCTTTTAAAGGCAAACCGCTAAATTGTATAAGTGATATTTCTAAAACGGAATTATTTCCTTTATGCCGATAATAAATTGCTTGTGTTATCGAAGTCCAATCGACGACATATTTTATCCCGACAAAACAAACCGCGCGACGTAAAAAATTTAAAATGAAAGGAAGAGCTAATCTAAGCTGCAGACCAAATCCGCATATAAAACAGTCCCCGAGTCTGGATTTTTTATTTTGGTCACAAGGCCAGACAGAAATCGTATCTCGAAAAACCACATTCCACCCATATCGACATTGAGACTAAAGCGAATCCCGAATAAAGACCAAATTCATACGATCGATAAGTTCTCCCAAATCTTGTATTGGCCATAACGTATATCCGGACATTGATTATCAAAAGCTTTAAGCCCTCAGTTATCCTGCCACGCCATAAAATCCGAATGATAGTTATTTTACCATAATATCCTAATGAACGTTATATTGATTTTCAATTTAATTAGAAGTTGTAATATTTTAAAAGTTTTCGTTATAAAGTGGACGTAAACGAATTACTTACAACTAATGTTGATATTGCAATTTTTAAAATACTAATTTAAGATATAGTAAACATTAATTTGCAATAAACTAAAAATTAATATAAGTAATCAACCAAATAAAAATTTATTGGATATATAAACAATAACTAGACCTAGTCATTAATGAAATATTCTTATTTGGTTTTTTATTACAGCTCTATCGACCAAAACGCTAAAGAAGAGGCACAAAAGGCTGAAGCTGAGAAGAACAAGCCTCAAACTGGTGGATACTACCCTCAACAACAGCAACCACCGAAACCCTTGCTGCCACAAACATCCCCTGTCAAGCCTGCACCACCTAAGCCACAATTTCCTTCGCAACAATATCCTCAGCAACAGTATCCCCAACAACAATATCCTCAACAACAGTATCCTCAACAACAGTATCCTCAACAACAATATCCTCAACAACAATATCCTCAACAACAATATCCTCAACCATCACAGCCGTCTTACGTTCCACAACAGCCTTCCCAGACATATTATCCCCAAGAGAATTATCCTTCATCGTCTGGATATGGAAAGTAAAGGGACAATATTTAAGCAACAAAATTAACATAAAAATGTTTCAAAAACTACTTGGGTTTGTAGATAGACTGTAAACAACTTATGGAGACGTCGATGTACAAATCCAAGAAATTTACTGGTATACGTGGAAAATATTACCTCTGTATATTTATGTAAGAAGTTTCGGTGTCAGTAATTTTGTTCACGATCCTAATTGTGAACTTGATTGCTGATTTAGTTGCGAAACATTTTGTGATATGATAAGAATGTTCAAAGCCGTGATACGTGTGATGTATGCATAGTTAATTTTAATAAACCTAATGTATCTTTGAAAGTCTTGTTTACTTGTTGAATTATATCTATAGAACCCGAAATTTTAACATAATATATAGTATTGAATACGATCAAGAATAAACAACGAATTAGACATGTTGTTCTACGACGGTTATTTGTTACAGTTACGAAGTAATATTATGATTATGAAAATAATAAAGTTATCGGAACAGTATATAACACAACAAATTATATATTTAATAAGTCTCTTTAAGTACACAAATATAACACAATGCAGGCCCTCTGAAGTTAATAACTTCAATCGCCAAATAATTGTGCTAATGGGACAGTTCCATTATTTTATGAATCAAATTACGTAGTTATTTTCACTTTAGAGCCCAAGATACCCTCGAGGCCACCAAATAAAAAATCCGGTTTGCAGGGCAATGACACTGACCATTACAAAAGTTGCATCATTTGGGCTTTGCCAACCATATATTGGGATGCTCAATTTATCGAGTCATTTATCGACCACTGCCCTGACAGAAAAAAGGGCCGATGTGTTTTTTATCTTTTTAAATTAATTAAGTCCCACGGACGTGCGTACCTTTTGTCGATGACTAATTTTTTGCAATAATTTAAAATTAACTTAAGTGTCACTTTGCTTGTATTTAATAATACAAATCGCGGCATAATATTTATTACCGATAAAGAAACCGAACAAAAAACAAATACACGTGATGATTATTACAATTTACCGAATAGTAAAAGCCTCAACGCATAAACGTAAATATTGTTTAAATAACTCAATAAGGATCACATATAACTTTACTACGGTATTTTAGTTATAATGCTTCTTTTTCACACTCTTAGGTGGAATTGAGATTGGTCACAAGCATACATCATAATAATATCAATAGAACGAAAGTATGTACATATGTATGCAACTACATTTTATCACCCAGTGATTTATATTAACGTATCAACGTTACGGAAAAATTACGACGGTGGAAAATGTCTTGAAGTGAGAGGAGAAAACAAAATTATAACAGAGCGGTATTTTCACGAGTGCCTGGCCACGATCTTCTTGCGTGTGTATAAATATATGCGGAATTCATTTTCATTATCAGTACATTTTCTACTTGTGCAAAAGAGTGACGTGTAATTATTTTCGTTCAGCTTCACATAAAATGAAGCTTGTAAGTGCGAGTGCTTTATGACTTATGGATGTATTGCCACTTCAATGTAAGTGTTATCTTATATTAAATTTCTCAAACGTTGTTTCAGATATGCCACATAACATTCACATTATGGCTCACAATAACAAGTAACTGTCAAAAGTTTTCTCAAGAACAATTTCCCTTTCCGCCCCAATTCAAACCACCAAATTCCGGAGTATTCGGTTCTGACAGCTCCATTTATTTACCTCCTGAATCTCACAGTACAATACCATATTTCTCATTAAACAATGGTAATAAACTACCCTATCAATTTCTGCCTCCAACTGTAACAAAAGTACCATCAATATATCCAACACCGTTTCCTATGGGAATGTCTTCAACCATGCTGTCTCATAGAGACGATGATGATGATGAGGACGAGGAAATAAGTAAAACTAGAATTACACAAGTAACACCTCCTAGTGAACGGATTAAAAATAACCAAACTGGTAAACATCTTGAACATGCACAGGACAGAGAAATGAGGCAAATACCTAAAACTTTCAATTATCAACACCCAATTGACAGAATCGATCTAAAATTCCCCCCTCAATTTCAAACCAATACACAAAAACCTCCACTGAATCAAAATCCACCTTCACAAAGAAGAATGATAATTTCAAGTGAAATACTGAAAAACGACCAGGGATCCGATCAAGTCAAGAGAGCTTCAGTACTAGGTCCCCAACTGATATCGTCTCCTGTCATTTATTATTCTACTACTGAACCTGCCATTCCAATTATTCGTTTATCTAATGAAATGGACCTTGATGGAAGTTTTAGCTACGAGTAAGTATTTTATTATTTTGTAAATCAAGTATATTCCATTAATGAATAAAAAATTAATAAATCGACATAATATTTCAGGGCTCTAGGAGCAGATCAGACCCATTACGTTCAGCACAGTCGTATGGAAAATACAGGAACTGATAAGGAGGAGCAAATCGTAGAGGGCTCATATTCTTACGTCGGCGACAACGGTCAAACGTATACAGTACATTATGTTGCTGATTCTAATGGATATAGAGCCAGTGGGGATCATTTACCTGTTCCTCCACCTATACCAGAGATTATTCAAAGGTGCGTAATTATGCATTTTTATCTAACAAAAGCAAGAAATATATACAACCTATTAAACTTTATGTGATGATTACCACCTATTGTCATATGTACGTAACTTCATAATAAGACAAAAGTCTTGTCTGAGATCAAACGTAAATGAGTTTTAATCAGGTATTAAACACGCTATTATTACAAAGAAATAACAGGTATAATGTGTAATAACTGCCTCCTCACCATCTTATTCCTTATCCGTACCCCTGTAACCATGAAAATAATTCAAAATGTTAAATAATAATATTTGTCTCAGGGCCGTACAGTATAATTTGGCAGAAGAAGCCAAGAAACCATCACACCTAAAATCTTGGCAAGAGAATGAAAAGGAGTATGATCATACTGAAAGCGAAAAGCAACGTTTTTCTATTTCACCGCCAAGAAATTTATTTACAGGAAGAACCCCTGAAGCTTTTTCTTTTGGTTTATCACAATCATCCATATTACAAAATAATATAGCAGCTGCTGACAATTCGCAAGCACTACATAAAACAAATTTTGATTTTTCAACAGACCAGGCGAAAGGTAAAATCAATAATGGACCGATCACACCACAAATAACGTTTTTAGCCTCTCAGGGTGCCCGGAATCCATCTATAAGCTCTAGCCAACAACAAATTTCTCGGATATTTGCTACAGAAAAACCAACATTGCCTCAAATAATGAATTATGAAGCAGGCTCAAGTGACGCCGATCAAGAAAATAATAAAGCATTATGGAGATGGCAATATGGTTTAAATGCAAATCCAATAAATGAAAACCAACATCCTAATAAAAACTCAATTTCAAGATCATTCGGTGAAGGGGATGATGTTATAATAAATTTCAATAATATGTCACCAGAGCAATACACTAAAATAATGAAGAGTGACTTTATGGAACATAATACCGATAGTCCCGTCTTTCAAAATGAATCAACAAACAAAGAAACATTAAATACAGAGCCGGCAAAATTAATTGGCACCGTTAAAAAAGACAACCCCTATCAAGAAATTATAAATATAAATGAGAACACTAAGACTCCGGATGATAAGCAATATTATAATAAACACAATATTTCACTTCCAACAGAACAAAAATTTAGTTATACTACTGAAAACACAAAACCATATATCATTTCCACTGATATAAATAGGCACACAGAAAAGCAACAATATTCAACAGATGACAAAGAACCATTCAGTAATTATGACTATGTAACTCCTACACCATTGGCTACTCAGTCTTATCGATATTATGACAACCAATATGAATCTGCAAAACTGACGACTCAAAATAAACATTTAAGTACAGAAACAACAAATGTTTTAAATGATACTTATAACACTAATAATGAAGAGAAAATTTCAATGAATATTGTCAAAAGCAACGCTGATAATTTACGAAATGATATGAGTATGTCTACAAATGATGCAATTTTCAACCAAGCTAATAATATTAAATTCACTGACTTTATTCAAAAAGAAGAAAAAGACAGTTTTAAACCTATACTGAACGTTAAGTTCGGTAAAGAAGACGTTCAAGAAACTACTACTACTGAAACAAAACCAGAAAATATTATTAGAGAAAACTACTTCTTGAAAAACTTATTCAACACAGATAATAACAATATGAATACAAAAACAAATAAAATGGAACAATCTCAAACACCAGTACATAAAAAAATAAATTTAGAACCAAAAGTTGACAAGGCACCAAAGTACATTCAGTATCAATCGAAACCACAAAATGAAGTCAAAAATATAATTAAGAAGCCTTTAGATATAACAGATGTGTTGAATTACATAACTCTTAAGAATCATTTCGAATCAAATAAATTAAAATCTAAAAACAAGTTTTCAAACTCCGACAAATTCAGCCAAAGATTAGAAAGGCCGCAATTGTTTATCCCTTTGGAAAATGACAGAGATGAAGAACATGAACAATTGGAACAAGAGGAAACTCATAACAATCTACGCACTTTAAACAATCAGAAACAGCAAGAATTAAGAGGTATTATTAAGAATTATAAAGTACTTCAGCGTAACAGCAATACAAAGAACATGGGCCAAAACAAGGATCAGTTTCTGACAGACGCGTCACAACGTCATCTTAATATAATGCAAACACAAAATTTGCCACCCTTAGGTCGTGCGGGCCCGTCCATGAAAAGTTATATGCCACCAGCGTATCCATAAATTATAACCACTGTGATTAGTCTAATAGTTAGTTTTTGTAAATATTTTTCAGTGCAGTGCATTTATTAGATTGTAAAATTTAGTGTCAATAAAATTTAATTACAAATTGTTTTCTATTTTTATGCAAGAAAAAGTAAAGATGAATCCAATAGCAATAAATAACAAGTGAATAAGTAGCGGAGCGTAAAGTAAAGTAGAAATCGCATGAACGTCTCGAGAGACGAAGGCCCCTCGCTATCATTACTGAAAGCGTGACAAGAGAAAAGTCTTAAGAATTTTTTTACTTCACTTATACATCTATTAATTACTGCGTCTAAGATGCATATATTGATACAAAAATAGTGCAGTTATTACGTATCAATTTGGGTATTAATTTAACGTGATTAGTGAATAATCGGACCGTCATTTGTATTTTGAGGCATATTCAATAAACTCAATATAGTCGACTTTAAAAAAATTGTAATAAGGTGAAAAAACACTGCTTTCGAAATATCTATAAATATACTTATATTGTCTCTTGACACAGTTCTCATTTTCAGCAACTGTCAGAACCAAAAAATATAGGTATTTAAATTAATTAAAAGAAAAATGGAGTAAGGTACAAAAATCCAGACAACCAATAAAGAAATAAACACAACAACGAAACAAAAAGCTAGTTTATTCAGAAACTTTAGATGTTTTGTAATGCAACGGTAAGTTCTCTTGTTATTCAAATAACTTGGGTTGTTTTTGTTTGTAACTTAATTAAAGAAAGATCTCCATCATTAGGCCTTTTACGCTGTCTGAAGGTACTCTTATTATAGCGTCCATTTATCTTTGGATTGTTTCCAAATTATTGCCTCTAACATACCTTTATGATGACGTCAGCAAACAGCAAAATGTTTTATTAACTTATGTTTAAAATTTCTGCAGTTTCCCACATTTGGAAGTTAAAATATTTATCACATTTACCTAAACCAAGATTTATAACCTATCCCTTTTACCTTCAACTTGTTTTTTGAATCGGCCTTGTTTAAATATCTTTGTGCACATTTTTATATGTGTGACATATTTATCGTAACTTATCTTCTACTTTGGAATGCTGTTGGATTTGTATGACGAAAGAAATGTTAACGCGGACTTTAATTATAGCCTGTGGCGTATTTGCCATAGGGCCAAGGGAGTTCGTGCCCAAGGCGGCATGTCTCTAGGGATGCTAGTATCATACCTATTAGTTGTTTATTGCGTTGATTTTTCGAACGATTTAAAAAACCGATAACGTCACATACAGCTCTAAAACTTATTAGATCTATTTTCTGTTAACTAAACACAAATATTTGATTAAATAAAAAAAACCTGCCTTTTCAAAAAAGGTTTCGTTTCTTTTTTCATAATTTACAAAGCGGCAATATTCTTGTGCCCGGTACACCATATTAAAAAATATCACGCAGACTTTAACAGTAAAAGACCGGCATTTAGTAACCATATTCAAGTTTGGTTTCTATCCATTAGTGTATAGTACACAGATACTAATACACAAAACACATTACAATAGACATACAATACATTACAATATTAATTTCTGTTGAACGACAAAAGGTTTTCTTAACGTGATTAACAATTGTTCAAAACAGGTCTATAATTACAAGAGTACCTTTAAAAATTTAGGTAAATTCATTAATTTACTCCTAATAAAAGACGGTAAAAAATTTAATTTACACAAGTAGTATTTTACAATCCCCACGTAAGCGAAACATAGGGTGCATCTGTGGTTACGAAATTTGAATTCAGACCTCACCCACCCTTTATTAGATCAGGCAGTCATTTGTTACCAAAATCATATGTGATTTTTTTTTGCCTTATTTCCTTATTTAGTTCGTTATTTCGCACAGAAACAAAGAAAGAAAAAAGAACAGACTTCAATCGAATCAATATAACTGAGACAAAAATACAAAACAGAATCCTGCAATGGAAGACTTCGTCGTATTAGCACTACACTAGAGCTGTTGAGCTTTAAGTACCATAAATACTTACATCCCAAATTAATTAATTAACAAGATTACAAAAGGACTTAATCATCTATACAAATAAATAAAATTGGAGTATCTGTTTGTACTAATAAAATAACCGCTTTTTACTACATTCATATGAGTATATACATACTTATACGGTTCATATAACTAAACATTTTTTTTTTAATTTTTGCCTGTCTGTTTATTCCGGGTAATCTCCAAAACTACTAGACCGATTTGAGTCGTTTCTTCACCAATCAAAAGCTACGTTATCAGGAAGTAACATAGACTATATTTTATTTTGAAAAATATTGGGGATCCTCAAAAAATGCAATAATGTAACCCAAAGTAGTAGAATTTTGACTATAAAATTCCTCACTTGGCGTGCGCTAAAAAACTATTGATGTTACATAAAACAATGTACTACAGAATTCAAGTACTCATTATTACCTACAAATAAGTCCGCGAGGGGATTGCCCTATCCGTCATAGATAATTATTCGCGACGAAGTCGCGGGCACCAGTTATCATTTATAAATCTACATATTATATTGTTCAAGTAAATATGACCATCATATCTACATAATCAATTTAAAATCTTTACCAATAAATGCATTAGTATATTTTGATCTAACATAAACGAAGAATACAAATCATACAATGAATTACAAGACAATAAAATATATAAAAACAATGATAACAAAAACTGTAGTATTCGACCTCGAACAAGCGCTAAGACAGATTAAGATCTATGGACAGCATTGAGTTATGAATAGTCGCTATAATCTAAACATTAACTCCGTTAATATGCTATAGTATAATTTATTTGCCCGTGCAGTTTGGG
>DWOQ01000756.1:0-10454 GCA_018251115.1 Codatractus alcaeus
TATAAACGAATGAACGAACGAAAATATGGAGAAAATAATTGGATTTCATATTCATTTCATTACCTACATATTTATCTATATATCATATGATAATTTATATATGATAATTATATGTTAAGGAATAAAGGTACATTTCAAAAGAAACCAATCATCCCTATCTTGTGTTGTATTTAATTTTAATTTCACCACAAAATATTTCTTGTCTATGATCTACCAGCCGATCATAAATATCAAAATATGTCATATTTTGAAAAACCGAAGCCATTTTTTTTAAATTAATATTGACAACTAATCATTACAGTTAAGTATACTATAGAAATCATTAGCCATGAACAGTGATTAATTTATTATTTTTCAAACACATTTAATTTGAGTCTAAATAGTCTGTTATTACCGGTTTTATTACCAACATCTCTACCCGCAGTGTGACAGATATCCAACACAACACTACGCGACGCGCCGTTCGTTCTGTCACTCCATAATTTACTTTCATCTTTGAATGCAGGAAAACATTAAAATTTTGTTACAAATCAAGACACTATAGTAAATAACTATTTCTACTCTACTTATCTACATTCATAAACACCAAATTCAGTCATTAACAATAAGTATCCTTTCAGATGCTACGTAAAAGAGTTTAGAGATGGACCAACAATTTTCATTGTCTTGGAATAATTTTCACGGAAATTTGAGCAAAGGTTTCGCCGGACTACTTGGGAACGGGGAGTTCGTCGATGTGACTATCGCTGTTGAAGGTCATTTGCTTCAAGCGCACAAAGTTATTCTTTCAATATGTTCTCCATATTTCAAGAAAATGTTTCAAATGAATCCATGTCAACATCCTATAGGTAAGTGCATAAGTTTACATAATTAACTCTTGAATAGCTGTTAATACACAAATAACCAACACAGGTAAGTGCAGTAAAGCCTGCAAAATGTATTCTTCATCAACTCTGACCATTCTTATTAGAGTTACTATGAATTGTTAATTATTTAGTGCTATATTATATATAAAACTTGTTTATCAACAGTCTGAAAGAGTTAGGAACATAATTAAAATACAATTTATTTGTAATTGAATATTTATTTACGATGAGTGATATAGGATTTGGATAGATTGAACCTAATAAGTTTTAATAATCTTCTTAAAATATTACAGTAACTTGCTGCAATACAAAATATGCATGAATTACATTACATTATTACCTGTATTAAATTTACATAGCTCATTAATACTTGTCAGAATCCCTGTTTTTATTCATATGTAGATGGCAACACCATGGAGTATGTTTAGGTGATTGTAAAATGTATGTAATATAATTAAGTTATTTAGTTCTTCCTTTCAACCAAGTAACTAAGTTAAATAGCACTCAATAATATAGAACACACTATGTGGCTGAATTTTTACATCCATGTTGGAAATCTGAATTAAAATCCAATTTTAGATTTTGAAACTGGTGTTCAGTGGAAAAACAAAATAGTATTCATCCACATTTATGACAGACAAATTATGGTATTCAGTTTTGTACCTACCCAAATACCATAACCTACCGTATGCCTACCCTTACCAAAAACATATAGCTTTCCTTAATTTACCCTATCTTCTGTTTCAGTTGTACTAAGGGATGTCACACACAAAGCTATGAAAGATTTACTGCAGTTCATGTACCATGGTGAAGTCAGTGTCAAACGAGAGGATCTCACTAGTTTTATCGGGACAGCGGAAGTATTACAAATCAAAGGATTAACAAATAAAGAGGTAAATCCACAGTGTTCTAAAGAATTTATAAAGAAACAATATTATGGAGACGCATTACAATTACATAAATTATTGGACAAATTGTTATCATTACAGCTATCTAAGGTATATTTATATTTTTACAGACTGAAGAAGAATGCTTTGAGCATGAAAAAGAGTTAGCCAAGCAAAGCTTAGTGACTCAGAACGACAGTCCAGCAGAATCATGCACATCCGACACATATGATGTTAACACTAATGACATGCCAGAAAATAATGACTTAGATTTACTAAAACAGAAACAATTCATTGAAAAGCTACAAAGGATTAGCAATTTGAAAAGGAAGTCAGAGGAGTTCATGCCAAAATCATATTATGCAGATTTCATTAATATTGAAAAAAGACCCAAAATTATAGACAAACCACAATACAATAAGTCAAATCATCAAGTAATAAACAGAAGCAGCTACGAGAACTTGAAGGGCCTGTATGATGAGAATCCAGTGGACATAACAACTACACTGAACACTAGTATACAGAAAGCTCTCAGTGATAAGGATGTGAACGACAAAAGTAAAGAACAAACGTCAATTGAAAGTCCTATGGAATTGAAAACTGAATGTGATGACACTGACATTATAGTAACTGATCCTGCAGTTTGCACAACGCCCAAGAGTTATGATGGGTCGAGAGAAAAGAAAAATTGTTCAATATCATTGGATTATCAGTCTCCACAAGATAGTAAGTATGATTTAGCTATTATCATGTATCATATTATAATGCAATATTTAAGGTGTATGAGTATTACTAATCAGCTTCACATTTGACTTCATCAAATATATAGTATGTTACTTGTAATAATTGATGTGATGTAACAGTGACAATTAATAGTTTTTATCAACATTTTTGTTAAATTTATGTAACCCAAGTATTGCATGCACCATAAGAAATTATTATTAAAACTTAGAATAATAGTCATAAAGTCTGTCTGTTACATTTAAGTTACAAAATTACTTAGAAATATGTATAGTAGAGTACCATCCTTTTTTTTGCTTCATACTGCTTCATTTTGCTGACAATTGTAGAGATTGTGTTGAAAATGCAATCATATCTTATGTTTCATCAATAAGTTGCATATTTTCTTTTGCAAATTTTTATAGTATGAAAACACGATGGCATTTTCAACATACCTTAAGTTGTATTACATTGTTGCTTTTGAGAGAATGTAAAGAAAATGCCCATCGTGATTTCAGATTGTGCTGGTCTGAGCTCACTGTTTGTGGACATTAAAAACTTAGTGAACGGTAAGATGTCTAACAATGCACACACTTACCAAAATGAGGAGTATCCAAGATACGCATTGGAACATCGTCTCACAACAATACCACAGAAAGAAGATGGAAAAAAGAAGTATCCGCAACGATCTTGCAGACTTTGCTGGCGAATAGGAAAGAGACGTGATACTAGATTTATGTGCAGTGCCTGTGAATTGCCCTTTTGCAAGTCACCCTGCTTTGAAATACATTTCAATGATATGTACAAAGTATCACAATTGCAAGGAGATTATTATGCTGCATAAGATTTATATACTTACATTATTTACTCATAGATATTTGTGATTTATTAAGAAATGTATCAGTCTTAAGTATAGCTACATATATTGAAAGATGTATGAAAATAGGGCGAAATGAATAATTTGAATCAAAGATTCATCAATAGTAGATTGGGACCAAAATCGAATCCTAATAAACCATGTATTTAACTCATAATAAGAAATATATAACATTTTATACTGGAAATAAACAAGCACAATATTTAGATAAGCTGTGATAAAAAATAGAAATTTGCACTCAAGTGCCAATTTTCTTTGTAATTCATGACACAAAAATTCTATATGTTATAATTTAAAACTAATTAAACACTTAATTTGTGCCATTAGTTCTCTGCCATACTTATTGAAAAAGACTTTTTATTGCTCATATTCTAGTCTATTTATTGTATTTAACTAAGGACTTAGCGTTAGTTGATGTATTTCACTCTGGCACGTAATTTGTTCTTAGGACAGAGGTGCTTAGTGAACTAAAACTATAAGGCGACGTAACTTGATAAAGACCGAAGGAGACCTACAGAATGAGTATGACTACAGAAAAGTATTTTAACTTTATAAACTAAGCAAATACATCAATTAAGGGTGAACTTAATGATGTTATTTTTACATACACAAAGGTCTCTCTAAGTCTACAGTCTGAGGCTCTCACCGTTGATATGAGGGACAAAAGTCCTCAGTAAAAAGTTATATGACAATCAAAAAGTTGTTTGTAAGAAACATTATATGTATTAACAAGTTATAAATCATTCTGTAGGGCGCCAAAGTTATGATTTAAGCTAGATTAGTTTTATTACAATCTATAAGGCCTACTACACAAGAAGAGTTTTAAAAATTTGCATGAATTAGATAAACTCTGCTATTGTATCTTAGGCATTCATAAGCATGACTATGATCTCTGCAACTGCAAAATTTTTTATTTTATTCTTAAAAAATACGATTATCATTCACATTCCTTTTTACAATTTGTCAATTTAAAGCCCTCTTGGCTTATGGCTTTTAAAACATAATTAAAATTATAAAAATGTATGGTCAATATTTTTGGACTTTTGTGTGAATTTATACTAAAATTGTATTTGTTTGTAAGTGAACATTTTATACCTATATATTAAAGATTGTGTATACTGAATTTGGTAATGTTATTTTCTATTCTTCTCAAAGTTATATTACATTATTTTGTGTACACTTATATAAGTACAACCCTGAATTTGACGCTATTTTTGTTTGTTTTCTAACGCTTATAATACATTCAATCAATATCATAATAGGTACATTTTTCACAACATGATTTAAATGCTTCTAACGAACCTATAACGCGATTATTTTCCTTTCCAGGTGCCCTGTCGCTAGTTATCAATGGAGCTTGCGACAACCAAACGCTGCCAGTTCGATTTAAGTATATTTACAGTAGAAAAGGACACAAACAGTTAGTGCATATGAACTTTGTGTACACTAAGCATTCAACAACCCATGGGAAAACATCTTGGAGATGTGTGCAGTATTTCTCGCTTAACCGATGCCCAGCGACTGTGGAGACAATAGATTCCATGATATATGCAGTCAATCACCAACACAATCATGAAGATTGTTATGAGAAATTATCAAGAAATAGTATTTATGAAATGAATGTTTCGCCTAAATAGTAAACTCCAAAGTACCCTCTTAGTTTATAAGTTCTGGCCAATAGCACTTTAAGATTATTAGTAAGAAGTAAATAAGTAATACAGAATATGAATGACATTTGTTAAACAAATCAAACCAATAATTTGCCACAAAATTAATGAAAATAACAAAACACGGATTTTGTAGATTAACCTTATGTTAATAAAAGATCTGTGTGTAATTATAGTAGAGTACATAAGTAACTAAGCTCTTGAAACGTTATTGGCCATTAATTTAGATATACACTTAAAAATTGTAAAGTTCCTATATATTTTTTCATTTAATCTTATATCGCTATAAATTACTGTAATTTGTACAACTAAACACTAGTAATGCAGTAAATAATTTCTTTTGTATTTCTTTCATTTTTATATGTATAAGCACAACTTTGTACGTTAAAGAGGAGAGCAAAGTATATTTATATATCGCATTGTAATTCTTTTCTAGAACTACTCTCGGTATTTATCTAGTCACAAAAAAGGTTTATTTTATGTAATCATAACTCGATGCAACTATTCTCAAATAAACTAAGATATAGATTCATACTATAAGCAATATTTGAAGGTACTAGAAGGAACTCAGAAGTTTATATCCAGATTTGATTTGAACATATCAATCTTAAAGTTTACTATTATCTAATTCAGACAGGAAAACATTTTATATACAAATATTATGTACCACTACAATCTCTGTTGAGCCCTAAACCTTATATGGGGTTTAAAAAAAAATTGACAAGATGAAAAATCGATACATGGCTATCTCTGCCCTGAATTGGACAGCATAAAGTAAACTCCAAACTTTACCATGAAATGTAATATGTATGGGTTGAAAGCAACACTCACAGCCAAAATAGGCTCTAAATGTACAATAGAAATCAGTTAATAAAAATCTTCAATACTTCAAAAATAAATTAATAGAAGTGCAATTGTGTATAAATGTGATTATTATATTGAAGTAATAACAGAAGGAAAATCAAATGATGCTAATAAAACTGTCAAAAGAAAAAGTATGATTGTGTAATACTTATTTATTTATCTTTATGGAATATTTACATTGTATTTCAATATATATTAATAAATCATATGAGATTTTATTTGTTTCGTTGGTCCTGGTGAAATCTGTGTTGCCAGTGTGACTGCCATTCTCTTTCTAGGTCTGTGTTTCTTACTGAATCCTATTCCTGCAATAACAAAACTCATTGTTAACGCGTTCTTAAAATAACAGAACAATATTTTCGAGAAAAGATTAACGTAGTATTATAGTGATTGAGGTAAATAAAAGCAGCCAATCGCAACTAGTGCAACATCAAAAGCCTCCGAGAGTTAAGAAATTGCAAGAATAAACGATTATTTTTTGCTTAATGCGCTCCTAAACACAATAAACTTATAGGAATGAAATAAGATTTATTCTATATATCTATAATGTTTGAGAACTCACTAAGCAAACATCTTATTTTGCATTTTTCTTTATCGCTAACAGGCCCTTATGACGCAATATGAAAATGATAAACATATTGCGACAACAATATTAATATAAACATGCAATAATAAGTCAAAACACATTTAAGGAATAGTTTTGCGTTTGTAATTCAATATGTACTTAAGCAATTGTAATTGTAAAGTAAATATGTACTTAAGCAATTTCTAAAATTACTAATTCGTCATTCGAAGTCAATTATGTTCAAGGTCACGGCATCTTTGTTACAAGACTCATATTAATGTTTGCAATAAATAGGAAGGGTGCAACTACCCACCGAACTCTTATAACCAAAAGAAATGTTGCCAAATCCAAATTCTTGTATCATTTATGAATTAACGTTAACAAAATATAGCTTACATAAAGAATATTCTCGAAATTTATCACACAATATTGATCTCTATTTAAAAGTAATATTATTACATTTAGTTTTATTTTTAAATCGGATTGGTATAAAATGCCTTATCCAACTCTTCATAATAATAAACTTTACTTGAAATAATACAAAAGCTACTTACGAACATCAATCTCTGGTTTCTCTTTTAAACCAAAAGACTTGGCCACTGCTTCTAAATTAATGTCCAATAAATTAAACACATGTTTCAATTTTTTCACTTCAAACGCTCGTATGTAACCTTCGTAAGCATCAATTGCTAGTGCTCGGAAACTAGGGTCTCGAAATGCTTCATCTAACTGAAAAAGTACAAATAAACATATTTTCTCAATTATATTCAACAAAATCAATAACTGTATAAAAGTGTATTTCGTCAAGGGCAGTGTAAAAAATTATCATTTAATTACCTTGGGTTGTAAATTACTAAATTTATCCCACATTTCATACTTGTCTATATATATTTTAGCTTCTTGTAAGTAGTTCACAAAATCTTTTTCTTCCGGCCTCAACAGAATCACAGCTTGACCAGTCCCACCCAAACCTCTGGCGGTTCTACCTACACGATGAATATATTCCTAAAAATATTAAAGATATAGAGTATAGTATATATATTTTATTTTATTTTACTTTATACTTGCTATATAATTTGAACAACTTAATTGCAAATTTGGAACGTTAATATATCATTGTATGTACTATGAATGAATCTATGTATGTTTGTTCCTTTGCGCCGCTCTAGAGATAAAACCGGTGGACCGACTCCGAACATTCTTACGTCAATTGAATTGTCTCAAACTTGAGAGTGCTACTAAAGGCATGACAATAATCAATATTCAAAATGACGACAGCAAGATGACAAATTGTGAAAAAAAGAATGAAAAACGAAAATTCATATACATATGCTCTTGGCTATGGCTTATCTAGAATTGTTGGATATGGATCACTATTTCCGATTAGTTACTTAATATTCAATTAGTTATTATTATTTATAATTGAAAATTATTATTGGCTGTGCTTTGCCCCATTGCAATTGATTAAGGGCTAAGGTATTTTGTGACAAGATAAATGTTGATGAAAATAAATCCTAAAAATACTTGTCAATCACAAGTATATAGAAAATATACTTATATAATAAAGTCTTTATCCGCGTTTTTTGGTTGCTAAGTTATAAATCTTATCTTCTAGATCAACAAACCTCAAGTGGTTGCTAAAAAATAATGAAATATATATAAAATACATATAACTTGTGCGATACATACATTAGCATCTGAAGGAGGATCAAATTGAACAATCCAATCCACAGCAGGTATATCTAAGCCTCTCGCTGCTAAATCTGTACAAAACAACGCTATTTTCTCAGTATTATAAAAGTTTGATATAGTTTCTGTCCTGTCTGTTTGGCTCATCTTTCCCTAAAAACAAATCACACACTTGAGAAACGGCTATTCCATGCATAAATCCAAATTAAATCACCACATTTTATATTAGTTTCTGATCAATTAAATTCTTATAGCATTACTCACATGAATACACAGCACTGACATTTTGCAATATTTACTGAAAAATTCATGATGAAACACAACAGACTTACAACTGGAGAAGAATATCATCACTTTTGAATTTTGTGTCTTCTTAAGAAGCTTGTGTAACCAAAAAAGCCTGTATTCTGTCTCACAAATAACGTATCTAAAAGCACAATTTATTATTAAAATCAATAAAAAAACATTGACTAAACATTGGCTAAACTAAGAAAAGGTGTAAACTCTACTTTCCCAGGATACAGATTCTTTTAAAATAACCTCCTACATATTTGAGTATATGTACATGTATGTTTTTGTATTGCTTTTGTATACTGTTTTCTTTTGTTTAGGTATAAAAAAATTTGGCAGTTTCTTAAAGAATTATAGAAACTTATTTTTTTATTTATAAACTGGAAATATAGTTCAAGAAAAATAAGACTCAGGCATTAATTATTCCCATTCCATAGTAGTATAGTAGTAAAATTTTTATAATAAAATTTAATATCTCATACCCTTGTTTCAACCCTTCAACGGTAGCTCTGTCATTATCCTCATTCATGTTGATTGAAGTAACATTTTCCTTCATAGCAGACTTTATCAATGCATCTGTTGTTTCAGATTGTGTGGCACTAAATAACATTGTTTGCCGATTTTCTAAAATTTAAATCCAATGAAAAGATACATATAATTATTTCTAATTGATAAGCAAGCATTTACAATTACATTGATTATAGCATTTAAAAACACTGACAATATTTAATGACCACAAATATGTTTTGTATCGTGCAATTTTAACAAATACAACATGGGTGGTACATTTTATTAGGGCTTAATAATTTACTTCATATTTCAGATAATTTACAAAAAATTCAGATAACTCACAAAAAATTCTTTGTATAGTTGCTAAACTTACATATTAAGTTGCATGTTGATAAATATACTTACTAGAAAGTCTACCAATGATCTGTTTTAAGTCTTCCTCAAAGCCATACTGAAATATCTTATCTGCTTCATCTAGTACCAAACATTTTACATTTCGATAATCAAACTCCTTGGATCTCATGTGGTCAAACAATCTGCCAGGTGTAGCGACTACTATATGTACACCTGTAAAAATTAAAATAGTATGTTGTCCCAATCAACCCATTACACTTCTTATATTGTGGCATCTTATATAATGAGATGCATTAAAAGTGAAATTATAAATTCTACTAACAAATAAAGTGAAATTATAAATTCTACTAACTCATACTTGGCCAGTCTACCACCCTAGCCTAACACAAATTAGAAGAAGTCTTACTTATATCTTTAATTGATGTTAAAAAAAGTAAAAAAAGTTTATTGCTAATCCTGTTAGACCAAAATCATAATACTATAGGTTTTGGAATAGGCCCTGCAATTAACAACACATTATGTCACACATATTGCCAGTTGGGGCTAGAATGTATATTTCACTGGGCAAAAATATATTTATAAGGGATTTATTCTTTCATACTTAGATGAATTGTTTTATCTTCTCAAAAGACTTACCCTTTGCAAGTTCTGCACTTTGAGCTTTTCTACTTTCACCTCCAATTATCAATGCCGATGTTATTGTTTCATGGTGTGCAAGCAAGTCTTGTAACACTGAGTATGTTTGCATTGCTAACTCTCTAGTGGGGGAGATGATTATAGAAGATGTTCCTGAAAAGTATAACAGCAAAATTACATAAGTATGACTCAGATTTAATAATGTAAGTTGCATCAAAATTTTTAACTTTTCTATATCATATATTATTTATTTACCTCACCTACTTCTACTTACCTTCACTAATCGACATTGAATTAGCATGGTGGAGTATGCTCTAGACCAGTGATTCTCAACCTTTTTTTTGTTGCGGCACATATTTAATGATTTCAAAATTTCACGGCACACAAGGAAAAAGATAAAAAATATTTACTTACTACAACACACGGCATAAATAGTTTATGACAAAAATTGTAAACATACGAAATAAACTAATATATACTACAATAATAACTAAATGTTTATTAAGGTATCAATTACAAGCTAATAAT
>DWOQ01000757.1:0-10453 GCA_018251115.1 Codatractus alcaeus
CCGGGCACAGGTCTTCTCTCAGAGTGAGAAGGTTGTAGGCCATAGTCCATCACGCTGGCCAAGTGCGGATTGGTAGACTTCACACACCTTTGAGAACTTTTTTCGAAGAACTCTTAGGCGTGTAGGTTTCCTCACGTTGTTTCCCTTCACCGCTAAGCAAGTGATAATTAATTTATAATGCGCACATAATTTCGGAAAATCAGAGGTGCCTGAGGTTTGAATCCAGGACCTCCTGATTGAGAGGCCGAATTTTTAACCACTAGGCTATCACTGGCTATCCCATCACTCATGTCGTGATAATTATAAAGTAACGTATAAGTTAACAGTGAGTTACAATAAACGATAGCATACAATACAATTATCAGCACAATACAATACAATACAATAACGAACTACATCTACAACAATAGCATCGCGACGCTCCAAATCTAACTCTTTCAGTCTAGCTTTCATCACCAAACGAAGCTACGAAACCTTTTCCCAAAAACGCAGGCAGCGGTAAATAACCGAGCGTTACGCGCGCAAAAAACTCATCGTGTGTACACAGCCTATTAGCTCGTGTCAAGTAATAAAAAAACAAATTAATAATACGCGTAATTGCATCTATATGCTTAATGTATCACATTTTCTATATCATTTTACAACGTTGATTGAACACTAATGGACGCTGGGCTAGTTTCATGTGTTATGTCATGTGTATGAACATTTTATCCCATTGTGTACTTGCTTTGGCCGTAGTGGCCTTGACAGCTTTAACGGATTTTTTGAGACGAGCTCCTGAGCTCAAGCCTGGGGGACAGAAGACGGATGGGGAAGGGAGGGATGGTTGTGGTCACCGTTTCCGGGTTCCTTGACCGACCGCCTTCGTTACGGGAGGGAAGGTTACGGCTGTGCGAGTGTCCGAAGGAAACATGTCACATGTTGCTTAGCAACGCAGTTATAAACAAAACAATTACAACGCTAAACACAAAAACAACGGACTACAATCGCAACACGTTCCTAGTCTTGGATTGTCATAAATGTAGCAATATCTCTATCACTATACATTTCCCATTCAAATTGGATGAGTTCCGTGCTGGATCTTCGAAAACCAAGGTCCATTATCAATGAAATTAAAGGAAAAATTTGGAAGCACCCCTATCCAAAACGGTCCATAAATAACGGTGTTATAGAGTAATCATAAATAAAAGAATTATGAAGCAACAAACAATGTCTCGAGCAGGGATCCATAAACTTATCCACCATCTACTACTGCCATCTACTGCCCACTTTGAGAATAAATTATTTTAGGCACCTCCATTTTTTCAGCTACATAAAAACCACAATAACTACAAATTAAATTAATTTATTATTAAGCCTCTACAAAACGCTTCCATTTTTTCCTGGGTCTCTTACCGCACCCCTTTAGCCCCGCAGCGTCGGGGGGCGTCATCTCCCACTTGGGGAAAGGGTGGTCTAGAGTAATTAAGATAATGGTAGAGTTATGACAAACCTAGAATGATATGATAGAATATGAGAAGTCTAGGTAGATTAGGTATCTACATTAAAATGAAATGATTTTATTATGTACAGGCCCACGAGGGTACTTACAAATTGTCGGATTACAATTTTTTTTCATACTCCCGTCGGATCGGAACACGACCTCAACTGAGAAGATCCGGCACATACCTTAGCGGGTTTTGTTTTTTCTTTTGTCAATTAAATTACTTTTTTTTCTTTTTTTTTAAAGCCATTTTGTTTTGAATATTACATAAAATATGTAAGCTCCAGTATCTTGCCTTATTTATTTAAAAAAGAGAAGATAGGCCAGATACGCTACACTTTTACAATAAATAATAACATATTGCGATTGAAATTGGTTGTTCTAATATTTTCAGCATAATAATTACACAATATAATTTATGCATATTTTAATACACCACTGACGTGTTGCCTCGTGTACTGACGAATGCGGACTGGCGTTATCGTAGCACTAATTGCTCTTTATAGCTCTTTTCTTCGGACGTTCTAACCCGACATCCATTAGCGACAACCTCACATTTATCAAATAACAATCAATATCATTATTATATTTATAATCTTCCATTGTTTAGCTATTGACGTTAATAATGTACAGTAAGGACCGCTACTCGTTTCGTGTTGTTTTTTAACTATGTCAGTTAATACTAACCACATAAGTTACACGTATCTGCTGTTACTGTGTGGCGCTGTTCTGGTCCGAAGTGTATTTTTTTTTCGAATTGTGTAGTTGCTGTTGGCCATAGTGGCCTTGATAGCTTCACCGGGGTTTTAAGGCGAGCCCCGGAAAGAGCTCAAGTCTGGGGGGACAAGACTTTAATCGGGAAGGGAGGGATAGTTTATGGTCTCCATTTCCAGGTTCCTAGACCCTTCGCCTCCACTAGAGGTAGGGAAGGTTATAGACCCAGCGAATGCTTGAGTTTCAACCTAACCCAGCTAGACTTATAGAGTCCTTCTTAGTTCGACCACAGAATTGCTCAAGGACTAAGTTGGAACGCCCAATACAAGTCTCCTTTACTACCCACTCCAAACCAGAACGCAGCAGCCTAGCGCTGATATATAGTGTGGGCGTTAGTTCTTAATGAAACGTAAGTAGCGACCTAAAGATACAAGAGAAGAACGAATAGAAGACAGAAAGAAAGAATAGAAGATAGAATTAAAAAAAGAAGGGCATATCACAAATTTCATTTATAGCAAGTCTGGATAGTGACAGGAAAATGTTTATATTAGACGTGTTCCACTTAACGACAGCGATGATTAAAGCATTTTTTTTTCCATTAACTAATCGTCGAAATGAAATCGGAAATGCACTTTTATTTGGCAATTGAAATGTTATAAATGTCAATGATTTGTGGATCGGTTAGTAGCGGGGCACATTCCACTTGCTAGTCAAACTTTTTTCGCATGCTAGTGGAATAGAATCGTCGTTCGTGATCATTTGTGCCGTCAAGTGGAACACGCCGATAGAAGAGTAGATATATTACAGATTATAAATAGTTCTAAAAGTAGGGATAGTAGGGAAGATAAACATTTTGTACAATTATGCCTATTATAAATTTAAATATATGAAAAACTTTTAAAATTTAACTAGGTACAACTCGTTCTAATAAAGAATGCAATCGATAATGGCGGAGTCTGATTATGTTTTCCACTCAAACGCACAGATTCGGCGAACGGTATATTGGTACCAGCTCTTTCATAAAGCACTGCAATCCGGATTAAAAATCTACCGGAACCGTAACTGAATTCGACAAAGAAAATTCCGGATACTTTTAGTTTCGAAATTTCATCCATTTTCCCTAATTTAAATGCCGCCATTTTTCATTACAATCTTTACTGAAACGAGTCACATATAATGTTATAATGATGCTGAAAAGCACGCAAGCGTTTTATAATTTCATATATAATATATATTTTGAAAATATATTTCTCAACAAACTCGGCTGTACGCTAACAATACATTTGACAACAATTCAGAAAACGTACTAAATTGGCGGGAAAATATTCTTTGGACAAAGTGCTTCCCAACATCAACATTAAGGCATTTAATGGGGGTTTCGTTCCATTATTGCTTTCAAACAAGCGTATGCTTAGCGAATATTTGTATAGATGGCGCCAGGTATACTCTGTACGCACTATATCCGTAGTTTCGTCCGAAGTTTCGGACATTGTTTACTCCGATACTCTTAAGAATACCAGAACTCTAAAGATACTTAGTAGGCACTATATCCGTACTTTCGGCCATAACCTACTCCGGTGTTCTTGTGAACGTCTGTCTACTCTGTACGCACTATAATCGTACTTTCGTCCGAAGTTTCGGACATTGCTAGCCCCGGTGTTCTTACGACTATTCGACCTATATAATTTACAAGAAATCCGTTTCGGACATTGTTCAATTTGATGCGATACGAATATCTCCATATGCCGTAATTTCGTTCGAAATTTCGGGCAATTTACTACTCCGGTGTCCGTACAATTGTTTTAGATGAGTAATTTATGCAATTATCATACCTTGCTTGATAGAAAAAGTTATAATAAATACTGTTATCGGATAGTCGGGTGAGATTTCCGAACTTATTACATCAATTTCCTTTCGGAAGGATCCGAAACTTCGTAATACTTAATTATTGTACAGGCTATATACTTATAGTATTGTACAGTGTATATATCTATAGTATCGTACATCCCGAACTACCGTCAATGTCAATTTTTATCTGTCATCTCTCAAATTGACAACGTCAAAATTCCTCTGTCGTGTACAGTGGCGCCTCTAGCGTTGAAAATGTACTTCAAATTCATTTTGTTGTGCTTTAGTACGTTCTGAGATTTCTCTACTTTTCAACTTTCTCCTGTCCTGTACAGTGGCGCCTCTAACGACGGCAACTTACAACTTTAATCAAAATAGAAATGGCGCCTGTGTAAGTCCCGAAACAATGTGACATTACTTGTCATCTGTCATCTGTCACTTTGACATAATCGGCTTATGGGTGACGAACAGCGCCTCTAGTGGCCGAAATCAGCAACTGCCCGTCCATTGTCCATAAATGTTTAACACAATTAGTGCATATTAATATGACGTTTACTGAAGCTGTTGCTTCAGTAAAGAATGCAATCCAAAGAGGCATTGTTCACCTCTCGCTTTCTCTATAACGTGTGAGCGAAACAGATACACGAAAGCCGCCATTTTGAATTACATTCTTTATTAAAACGAGTAGTTCCAATTTTAAAATCTTAGACGCTTCGCATACGCTTTACCTTACATTCAATATGAAATAATATAATATATAATATGTAATATATATACAAATATAAATATAATGTTCTACACATATACGCGTGGCTGTGTACGTTACGTCATATATTTGTTTTTAAAAGACTTTTCAAAAAGAAAGATAACTGTCGCATTTATAGTTTCTTTTTATATATATATGTATGTGTCTAGAAAGATAATTGTCGTTTGTATCTTTTGTTTATTTTTTTTAACACTACATAACTCTATGTGTGTGTGTGTGTGTCTTTATGAACCGATTTTCTGATGTTTTTTATTACTCATCGGAAACCGATTTATTTTTTTTAATAATTTATTTGAACAACTTATAGTCCATATCGTGAGTTTTCGACCATTTTTAAACCGATTAAATTATCTGTTTATTAATTATCCACTCACTACATAGTTAAATATGTCAGTACGTTCCCATTCGACATATTATAGTTTTCATAAACGTTGTCTCCAAACTGCAAACAAGAATTTAGTGTCAGAAATCATGGACGCACACAAGGATAAACAGATCCAGACCCAGAACATGTCTTTAGATGTCTGAGCGGCTGGGGTTCCATCGCGTATGAGATTAGTACTGTGTCAACTACGCGAGTCGTTATTAGGATTCTAAAAAGTTCTTCGTCAATGTTTCCGTGAGTCGTCATTAGCAGTCTAAATAGTGCTTCGTCAATGTTTTCACGACCACAGCGCACGAAAATAACGAGAAATCAACATATTTTTAATATTGATATAATAATGATAGTAACAAAATGTTTGTGCGAGTCTTATATCAAAAAGCTACATATTGTATTTTTTTTTGTTAAATATCAATAAATTATTATATTTACATGCCCATAAACGCGGGGGAGGATTTTGTTGAAATTTCAATTCTTTATTTAAGGCAATTTGATTTATTGATTTTTGAATGGCGTTGTTGGAATATTAAAATTGAAAATAATAACAAATGAACAATTTTAAAATCTTTTGATTAAATTTAAAATCAGTATTTTTTTTTAAATAAAAATGTAAATTAAAAAGAGTTACAAAAAAATACAAACAATAACTTTTATTAAATTTTAATCTATTGGATATGTCATTGTTTTTATTAATTTAAATCAATTATTTTAATTACATTTATAGTTTTAATTCACTTTATTCATTATATTTATCCGTAAAAACTGCAGTTTTATGAAACAAACGATGTTGAAGTTTTTTTTTTTAATTCTGAATCTGCCATATGCATATGGGCAGGATCCAGCCAAAGTATTTTAAAAACTGATTTAGTATTGAGCATTTTATAAATTTAAAATTACATTTTCGTTAAACCCAACAATCAGCTATTAATACTACATATTTTTCAATGTCTTCTTGCAAATAAAATTATAATACATATTTTAGATTCTTTACTTTTTTGCCTGCTTTAGTTATAAGTACATATTAATACGTATGTTAGTCCGTATCATATGTACCTTACAGGACTTTACATGGACCTCAATGAATTATACTTCTGTATCTTTGTTTACATTGTCTGAAATAAATGATTATTAATAATAATTCTGAAATAAATGATTATTAATAATAATTCTGAAATAAATGATTATTAATAATAATTCTGCAAATATTAATAATTATTTATTATAATTATAATTTATAGAATCCTTTTTGTACGTCCATTTTTATTAATCCTAATCTTATAGGAAGTAAAAGGAGCAAGTTCCTCTCTTTAAGTTGTATAAAAACCCTCCCCCGCATTCCATTCAAATACCAACCTTATTCATACGAGCATAAGGCATTCCGATTGTAACACGCATCCGCAAACAAAACTGACCTCTACGGCCGTGTATTTAGAGTCCATTTTACATACCAACGAGAGATGGCTTAGCAGTGTTTCGAATATTTAGCATCATGTATATTTTTAGACAGAAAAAAAACAATATTATTTTCCGGCAATTAATTAAATGTTACAAAAACAGTTAATTGATGCCAAGTCTTGGTATTAAAAGGATTGCTTCAGTAGAAGTTAAGGCCAAGTTATTCTTAGTTGAACCAAATTCGTGCTCACATCAACGCCAAGATTACAGTTGACGCCAACGTCACGACAAAGCCAAGGTTACAATAGTGATTACGATTACGGTTACTTTAATTAAAGTTAAGCCAAGGTTACGTTTGTTGACGCCAAGTTTTGGTATTACAACTGTAGCTAAGGCCAAGGTTACAGTAATCACGCTAATGCCAATGTTACAAGTCAGCCAAGGCAAACTGGCCAAAGCCAAGCTTACAGGATGGAGTAGCATCGAAAGGCTGAGTAGAAATAAGCCTAAGTGACGCTGTTGAAACTGTCTCACAAAACCTTGGTTGAAACTTAAAAATGTAACCTTCGTAGTGATTACAGGACTTTAGTACATTACAGGGGATACTCAATCGTGACGTCACGACGATACAATTGACGCAAATCCGTAGAAAAAGTAATCAATAAGTCCAAGGTTACATTTTGCGCTAAATCCAAGGCCCAAGTTACAGTAGACAACTGGATATAAATAATTTTTAATATATTTTTTCTTTTCACCCAAGGCCACCTTATTGCCAAGGGCGAGGCAACAATTAACGCCAAGACGAAGGCAATGATAGACGCCAAGGCTAAGGCTTTAATTGACGCCAAGTTCAAAGTTACATTTGACAACTAGTCATAAATAATTTGTCAACATAATATAACAATTGGCCATACATCACTTAACATAACAAATATTTTTAAACGCAAAACCAAGGCCACAGTAATTGCCAGGGCGAGGCCAAAAGCCAGAGCCAAAGCCAAGACAATAGTTGTCGCCAACTGGCCATAAATATTTCTTTCAATTTTTTTTTTAACGTCAAACCAAAACCGATATTGCCAAGGCGAAGCTACAATTAACTCCAAGGCGCCAAGTTGTCACCAAGGTCCAAGTAACATTTGACAACGGGCCAAATATAAATGAGTTGTCGCCAAGACCTCGGTTACAGTAGACAGCCATAAATAAACTTTTATTACCAACATTTTTTAACTCAAAACCAAGGCCACAGTACCAAGGGCGTGGCCACAATGGACGCCAGTAACGCCAAGGTGATGCAATGGACCCTACATACGAACAAGTATTATCTGTCAGCATGAGCGGCGTCGCTTCGCTGGGCCTCCTTGCGATGATTCTTGCTGTCCAAGTGAAGCAAACAGCCGACAGCGCCGAAGTAGCTGAGGGGAGAATATTTATTTATTTATTTATTTATTTATTTATTGGTTGCCAACATCCTATTCACCATTACATTGTCAAATAAACATTACAGAAAACCCAAGGTAAGTGCTAGAATAATTATAGGCTACGGCATCAAATTACATAAAAACAAATTAAATTAATATATTCATTGTTATCTATATATGTATTAGTACGTGAAGCGTAAACTCGAATGGTGCCAAGGGGGGTGCCAAGGTACAAAGGCTCTACTATCCGTCTATAACAGAGCTGTATCCCAAAAAGTTAGGCATAAGAAAATTTCACACAATGTATAGGGGAATAAAGCAAAAGGGCATTGACCCATCAAATAGATAAACTTTGGACTAATTTTGTGTAACTTTTGATTGGGTGTTCATTAAAAAATAAAGCATTAAGTAAAACATTTAAGTAATAAAAAGGTAACGTAGGAATGCTCGCCACTGATTCTGCTATTGGTGTAATGTGCTTGTATATGAAGTCACATTTCATATTGTATATTTTATTACGACATCCGGCGGTATTTGTACATGTTGCGTTTGCCGCTATACAGTACGAGCGCTGCGTTTGTGCGCTTACTACTTGTCTGTGTGGGTGTGGGTGTGTGTGTTTGAACTGCGCGCGCATGCGTGCCTCTCTCTCTCTCTCTCTCTCTCTCTCTCTTTCTTGTGTATACGCGCGTGCGCGTGGCGTTTCTCTTTCTTTACGTCCGCGCGAGCGTATGTGTGTGTGTGTATGTATATCTCTGTGTCTGCGCGCATCTGTATCTCTATCTCTTTTTCTCTCTTTGCGTATGTGCTCTCCTTCTTTCTTTCAGTGTACGTGTGTGTGAGCTCACCCCTCGTGCTCCAGGAAGAGCGCCTTGAGAGCCCCTCGCGACCAGTACGCCATCGCGTACGAGAGCAGCTTCATCGACAGCGGGTTCACACGGAGGAAGTTGCCGCAGAATACCACCTGATAAAACAGAGAAACAACCATTGATATATTATATATTGATTTGACGACCCGCGTGGCTGTGCGGTTACTACACCGGTCTGACAACAAGAGGGTTCTGGGTTCGATCCCCGGCCAGTCAGAAATTTAAGTGATGAATTTAGATTTCTGTTCTGAGACTGGGTGTTTGTGTATCGTCTTTGTGTGTGTACATGGCACCCACGACACAGGGAATCCTAGCGTGAGGCTATGAGAGTAGAAAGCGTTTTTTTTTTAAGTACACTTTAATAATACAATAGACGAACTATTTATGAATTATTAATACATCGTTTTATTTAAGTAAGCAACAATGTCAGCCGAGCCTATTCCACGAAAGTACTTTAAGTGAAAATATTTTATCGTACATCGTAAATAGAGAGATGGAGTTATAAAGGACCATAGTGGCGTAGCAGCGTAGCTCGAATGTACATCATAGGAGGATCATGGCCTCACCGAGCCTGATGTGGGAGGGGAGGTTTGAGGGGTAAGCAGAAGAAGGTAATGGGAACAGCGGGACTAAGAGGGAGCATTAGGAGGGGGAGTATCAGAGGGTCACGACACGCATCGGTCCTGGGGTGGGGAAATTTTGAAGGGAAACTCTTAACAGGAGGAATGACAACAAGCAACTCAGCGATTCTCTCTCTCCCACAAGCCCAGGTTTGAGGAGAAATTATAGATAGTTAAGGGCGGATAAACCATCACTACGACATACTTCCTCAACCAGCCCCGGGGAGCCAGCCCCTCCCTCCCACTAGACCCCGTTTGAGGAGGAACAATGAGTAGTCAAGTCACAAGGGGGTGGGGCGGGTAAATAACCACTGCGACATCTATCTCCCTCAACCAACTCCGGGGAGCCCCTCCTCCCACCACACCACATTTGTACACCAAGAACATACATTAAATACAGTGTTACAGTGTTACCAACCCTCTCGATCCCCTCGTTGGAGGCGCACAGGCGCGCTATGGAGCCGATGTTGTTGGTGATGGTGACGAGCGTGGCGCGCGCGAGGTCCTCGCGGGACACCTTCGCGCGCCGCTCCGCCGAACACATCTGCCCGAAACTGGAATGGGATACAGTGAGCTCGATTAGTATGTAAGGGTTCCATATGGGACGGGTGACAAAGAACGTGTGCAGCCGAAACTGGAACGGTATACGTGAGCTCGATTAGCGTTCTTAGAGTTACGTACGCTACGGGCGACAATCGTGTGCGGCTCGATTAGTGTTAGAATTCCGTACGTAAATGGTGATAATAGGAGTCTATTACGAAGGTTTCGCTACCCGCCCGTCTGCCACAGAGCTGTATTTTTTTTATCGTTTAAGATTAGCAAACGCGCATGCATTCCACCTGATGGTAAGTGGTAAATGCTACCCATGGACATTAGAAATCATCCTTAAGTACAATGAAATCATACGTAAGTTTAACCACAAATGCGTTGCTACCCCTGAGGACTAAGATGTTCGTCT
>DWOQ01000758.1:0-10451 GCA_018251115.1 Codatractus alcaeus
GGTTTTCTATTAATTTTCTACTTGAGATTTATATTTTGTGTTCCCACCGTTGTAGATCAGGTGCAATAATCCTTGGCATCCTATTTATCATATTTGTATCATAACTATAATTTGACTTGATAAAAGATAAAAGATTTTTCTCTTTCCATTATTTTTTGTATGCATTATTCCATGATGGCAGGACATGCCAATACCAGTGTACCCAATAGTTTAGCAAAATCCCTAATAGTGGTTTTTTTTGTACATCTTTAGAAGTTTGAGAATTCATGTTTTTTTGCTTGTAAGCAGCTCAAGAGTCACCTTCTGGAAATTAAGTATGCACCCAAAAAATTTGCATTTTTTACTTGGTGTTAAGCTACTCTTGTAAAAGTTGATTATTCAGCCGTGGCGCTGAAAAAAATTTTGTGTTGTTTGAATTTTCATAATTTCTCCCTATACATAGGCAATCATCAATGTATATGATTGATATGTGTCTTTGGTTCCTTAAAACCCTCAATATTGGTTTAAGTAGTTTTGTAAAGATCGCAGGAGGCGTGCATAATCCATAAGGCATGGGTGTAAACTCATATAAGCTTGGTTTAAATACCTTGGAAAATGGAACCTTACGCATTTCCTGTGTTTTATGTATATGTGTTGGAACAAGAAGGTAAGAATCTTTCATGTCAACGCAGGCCATAAAATATTGTTTGTCAATTGATTTAATAGCTGTCCTAATATTTTCCATTTTAAAGTGATTTGTTTTACGGATTTATTTAGTTCCTTTAAGTTTAGTATGATCCATATTTTCCATTAGGTTTACATCTCAAAAACATTTTGGAAATAAATTCCTCATCGCTGTGCTTGCATGGGATAATAGTACCCAATTCTTGTAAGTCAGTTTGCTCATCAAATTTATTTCATTTTTTGATCTACTAGCTTTTGGGGGATTCTTTTTTTGATGTGGAGTTGAAATAAATGCAATTTGATACCCTTGAATCCATGGTAGGATGATAGGATCCTGAGTGATTAGTTTCCAATGTTTTAGGTTTTTTTTAAGTTACTTGCGTGTACCTGATTTATGATTGTTGTGTTGGAGTCTTTCGTTGAGTCTAGATCCGATTCTTGTGTGGCTGGGGTTGAGTCTGTTTATGTTGGAAACGCATCTGATATGATGACCGGATTGTTTTTGGTCCACCACGTGTCATCACTCTGTTTTTTGTTTTTGGTGGAGGACCATTCTTGTTCCGCGAAGGTCTTTTTGGTTTTGTCAAAGTCTTTTTGACCTGAGCAACGGACTGCTGCAGCTGTTTTGCGTTTTGAATAGTCTCAGATAAATTATGTCCGTCAAGATAGGTGCTACGCTTGTCTATGGATTGGTTAAAATTTTTGTCAAGGAGTGGTAAGATTAATTTTGTTCTTGTCTTGGTCCATTAACAGTTTTGTGTCTTCAGTGAGTTTTCAATATTTCATGTTTATTGATTTCTTCCTCTATTAAGATATTAGACATAACTTGTCCTATTGCTTTGCATGCTTTTTCAATGCTCTTGATATTTTTGAAGGATCTGACAAAGCTTTCTTTCTTTCTTAACATTTCATCCCTTTCCTATTTGGGAAGGCCATTTGCCAATATGTGTGTCCTCCTTTTAGTGTTGTCTCCGTGAAAATATCCGTAAAAAAACATCCGGCTCTATATAAATCCTTGCCCAGAGCTAAAGTTCGTCCATTGTTTGGTCCGGGTTGTTTAGACATTGTTCTACATCATCTAAAATGTAATTATACATGTCTAAAGCCAAGAGTTTCCAGCGATTTGCCACATAGAAATGTTAGGATGAGTATCTCGTACTCGATAGCGAGAAAAGAACCATTTTGTTTTATCAAAGTAACACTGAGAGGATGGCGTACTCAACAATTATGACGCCTTATACAAGTAGGCCAAAGTATAAAATTTACGACTATATGTTAGACATACTTTTAAGGCAAACATCTTGTGTTAATAGGCTATGGTTGTGCTACCTCTTTGTGTTAACAAAGTGGCACAGTGCACAGTATCACGTACCTATAGTTCGACAAGCTTAACTAGATGTTGACGTGAACGCAGTGCAGTTTTCCAGATGGTTTTAATAAAATTTTTTGAATGAAGATTACAAAGCAGGCAATAGATCGTTCCCGTTTTTAAGGTTATTTTGTTAGTCGTGGTTCCAGTGGTTCGGAAGCGTGCCCAAGATTTAGATACCGGTTCCTCGTTGGATGTGATCATGCGCATATCCGCTCGGGTATAAAGGAATAAAATATTATTTTCTTACCTTGTGATTCCTATATCGACACGTGGTCACTAGACGTATTTCGTGATCACAAAGTACTCCTTCTGCGACTGCGGCTACATTCTTTCATTTGCTCAGCTTTCTTTTGATTTTTTTTTCAGTTTTTCTTCATATTTCCTAAGTTTTGTTTGATTAGGCATATTTAATCTGAAATTCAAAACTTTCCTACGATACCGTTAGAGAGTGCGAAAAAGAAGTGCCGTTTGAGGTTGCCAACATATTATTTACATATAGACAAGTTTTTTAAACATTATGGAACTAAACAACCGCGATGCCAATGGAGTGAGAAGAGAATACTACACTGTTAATCTTATTTATATTTCAGACTAGCTTTTGCCTTCGATTTCGCTTGCTCCAATCTTTAATTCCAGTTCAATCAGTCAACTACACAAACTTTTATCCCCCATTTTATCCCCCTGGGGATGGAATTTATCTAAATCCTTTCTTAGCGGATGCCTACGTCATAAAATCTATCTGCATGCCAGGCCATTTCAGCCCGATCCGTCCAGTGGTTTGGGCTGTGCTTTGATAGTGATCTATCATGTCAGTCAGTTAGTCAGTCAACTTTGAAGTCTTGGATACTACATCCATAGTGTGACGGTGTTTAAATATATAAAACTTAGTAAATAAGTTACCAAAATCTATAATATGAGTAACAAGTTACTTGGCTTACCCGTCGGACGGCTTATGCTTGTTTTACCGGCGTAAAAACAGAGTTCAAAAGAGAATATCATATATATTAATAAGACACTATAAAAAAAGGTACCAAAGTATAAATACCTTACAGTCCAAGATATATATTAATATATACTTAAAACTAAATATAACTAAACTATATGCGGGGACGCGGGTCCAGTGACTTTCAGCCACAAGATAACTACTTTCAGCCACAGCTCCTCCTTCAGGAAGGTCGCAAGTTGCTCGATTGGGACGCGTAAAACAAATGAATTAAAGTTATCTCTGTTAGGCGCTAATTAAAGCGCTAATTAAAGTTTTTGACCATAGTTTTGTAACACCACCATCTATTAGTGTTGCTCTCGTTAATATTATTAAAACGAATTACCATAATTGAATTCGCTATCATTTATTAAAAAATACTAAAAATTAATATAAAAACACATATTTCTTGACGAGAAGTCAATGTATAATAAATAACTAATATCTTTAATTTAAGAAACATACTCTATCGCCCAAAACATCATTACCGTCGGTCTAAAATGGATGCAAATAGTGATTATCTGACAAAAAAATACATTTAAAAGAAAACCCCCCTTTTTAAGTTGATTAGAGTGAAGTGAAGATGAATAAGGCTACATCAAAATGAAGGTGGTACGGAATCCTTGATCCTTTTTTATATCTCTCAGGCATATAGGTTCCACAAAATTATTTGAGTCTATTTTAAACAAATATATTATGAACCAAGTGAAAACAGAGTTCAGTGGTATACGGCACGGATTTAGGGCTAGAAGATCTACTATTACTAACCACACCAACTTTGTAGACTATGCTGTTACTGAAATGGACTTTAAGAAGCAGGTGGACACTGCCTATTTCGAATTTAAAAAGCGCTCAATTGCGTCGATAGTGACAAACTATTAAAAAAAATTGCGGACGTGGGTTCCATTCCAAAGTTACTTAATCTATTTGCTAGTTATTTTAGAGACCGAATTCAATATGTACAATTGTTAGTGTCTCGCTCTGATATATACACACGCTATACACGCTGTACACACCCATATACACGCTGTGATGTCAGCCATGGAAGCACGCATGGTACGACACAATTGTTAATTATGATAAATGACTTGCCAAATGTCCCTAATCCCACCACCTTGTCGTGCTGTTCACTATTAGCTCCGGACCGGTTGCAGCAGCGGCGCGCGTGGTCCTTGTTCGCGGCGCCGCCGGCGCGCACGAATACTGCGCGTTATGTCCCAACAGCGCAGGCTGTACGATTACTCAACGCTTTGGTTGCTCGGATACCAGATGTAGATAATTTTTATATGTCGCCTAACACTATTTTGCACTATTTTAAACAATTTATACAGGTCTATATTTACCAAACTTAAAATAATTAAATAATAAACAAGGATTTTAATGTAATGTAATGTATATGTATATTGTAATATATTTTGGTTTGTAGTGCGCGTTGGCTTTGCTGTAAGCGCTCCAAGCAGCTGTTTTGTAATAAATAAAAAAAAATGTTTTTTTTTTTACCGTTAAAGTAAGTGACAATTACTTTTATTTTTTTTAATTATTATTATCCATAATTATCTTCGCAAAATAGTATTAATAAATTCCTTAAACATATTTGTTAATTATAAAAATAATACAATATTTATGTTATTTTCAGACAGACACTGTCATGCCGCATCCTTTGGCTCTATACCAATTTCAGTACATATCCCTAGATTGTCTTATAATACTCGCTATAATCCGTTGATCATTTTTAATTTTCTGCAAAAATAACTAATTATTCCACCCTAAAATGTATTCTTGTTTAGGACCTTAACGCTCTCACCATCATCACTATACAATGTTTTACGAAATCGACGATGGGTTTATTAATTACAGCTTCTTTTACGAACATCGACAAAGAGACAAATAATCCAAAAAAGACATACACTAAATCCAAAAAACTATTATTTGCGGGTATATATCATCATATACCTAATGTGTAGTAATTTCTCTCTCTGAGTGCAGCTCGGTCTATTAATTTATTTTTTGCCAAAAATCCATAAGTGTAATGTAATGCATAAGTCTAAAATTAATTTTGAATATGTTAATGACCAATATGAACTTACATGAATAGTGATAGATCCATTGCACTTTCCTTTTTTTTTCTTTTTACACGTTCCACATATATTTGCTCCATTTTTATGTTTATTTTAAAGACTATATTGTGCGGGACGCATGTTCAAAATTTTTACTATTTTTATGTATGTAATCAAACACACAAGAACTAGAACTTTCTCCCCTTATGGTTAATTTACATTTATATGTTTTTCAATTGTCGACGACGACGATTGCAATTCACTAAGATATTATCTGAATCCCTCATATATCAAGTGCTGAGTCAAAAAAGAGGGTACCCACTTATAATATTTTGTTAAAGTACCCAGAAGTAACTCGGTGACATGACTAATTAAACAACTTTTTTGGTGGCAATAAATGTTGCAGGCATTTAAGCGAATGCAAGTGCAGTGAAATGACCACCATAACGTGGGCGCTCCTTGACAAATCATGCTATTTAAGAACTAGTCCTTGGTTGGTAGGCGAATGTGAAGGTTCTTTATTAAAATAAACAGTAAAGAAAGGCGATGTAAAATAAAATTCTGTATCATTGGTCAACGTTTTACTTTATCGCGTCTCATGAATGTTATTATCCGGCTCCACCATTTGTTATATTGACCTACACTGACCGTGTGTAGAAAGTATATTGGTATCTATTAGCTTTCATTGCACATAAATGGAAACGAGGTACGGTAAAGACACGTCCCTGGCTTCCTGCAGTTTTCATCACACATCAAACAAATACAAATACATATGTGAAATATATCTACGACTCGTATTAACAAACCCCAGCGCCTGATTTGACGAAGGTGGTTTTTAAAGAAAAAAATTCAGTGTAGGTCCATCTGGACAGATAGCTCGTAAGTGATATTTATGTATAGGTTAGTGTATAAATATTATATTCAAATACTCAAGCACGAGGAGAAGGGCCGTCATAAAGAGTGTTAAAGATAAATGTTAAGGGTCACTAAAGTTAATATTGTTCTATAACGGCAATAGTTAGTATTAACCCCTGTAGATAAATATAAATAAAGTCATTATATTGAGTCAATCTGTCTATAGTATTAATTGTCACATTCACATACAACATTATGCCAATAATGGTGGTTGCTATGATGAGTAAGGGAAGACGACTATAAGTGGCGTGCGCGAGGCCGTACATTTTATAACGCTATCCTTATTTTTGTCTAGTACCAACAGGTGTAGCAGGTCTAAGCTCTTCGGCACTTACAAATAATCAGTTGTAATATTGTTTATATAACTGCCGGATTTCAACACTATTTTAACTGAGAAGGTCCAGATAGAAACTCAGCGGGGTGTTTATTCGCCTGCGAAGAAAGCTGGAAGTTTACTGAGCGTTTTTTTCTTTCTTCTTGTTGTTATACATATTTAGACATGCAATGAGTAAATCGGAGGTTTTTTACGAAACAAAAGTAAATAACGCGCATGTAGTCTGGCTGCAACAACGCGGATCTATCTCTATTGGGGAGGATACTCTGCCACACTTCTTCAATGTTGATTCGTGATTGTTGTATGGTGTAGTTCAATCCGTCCATATGTTGACAACATTAACGATTGCTATCTAAGAATAAGAATCGGTGTCGACGGCTACATGTAAACAAAAAACGGAAGTAGTTAAAAAAAATGGCAATAGCGGTCACCCGACCCCAACTGCCGACCCCGCACTAAGTTACTTAACTCCATCGTTACCTCATACGAAATTTAACCGAATTTTAACCGAAGTCGAAGCAAACAACGTATGGTGATTAAAATATTAGTAGCTTTATGATAATCTAAGACTATTTTTGCTATATTGTTTATAATGTATTTAGCGTAGTCATAATTATTATTTTTTTCATATTATAATGTAAATGGTAACAATCAGAGTAAAAAGCTCACTTCAACTCCATTCAGTATGTTCCAAATTTAATCCCTACGAAAACACCGGCAAAATCACCCTTCGCTGTGTTCCGATGTCGTGCACACATGCATGTAGCATGTATGAGTACTCTGTAATTCTATTGTAATACACCCTATTTGCGCCCCGACCATAGAGCAGGACCGAGCTCTGCGAACGAGCGAAACAGAATGATGCCCGTCACTATTAACTATGAACGTTATTACACAGGACCACAGGGCTCATATTGAAACGATATTGCAAAGGTACATACGTTGTATTTGAACTGCGCGCATTAATGAAATTGAGTTGGTCATCCCTTACTCTTTCACTCACTGTGAGAGGAGTATTTGTAGGGTCCCCATATTCAATATATTTTAAGGACAAGAATACAATTGACGTACTAAGCACATCTGGACAAGTGTTTTTTTATATGGAAATGATCTAACCAGATAAAGATGGATTCGAATCAATCCAGATCGTTCAGACCAAAATACACCAACAAGATATTGATACGATAGTATCAATTAACAGCACCTAAAGTTATTAACAGCACCTAAATTTAAAGCAAGTTTATATGTTGTTTAGTTTCACTATATTAAACGCATTTCAATTATGTAAGAACTGCAGTTACAGTTGGAAACATTAAAAGATGTACGACTTTTTTATAAGTTGCAATATTTCTAGCAATTCTGCATGAGGTCAGTAAAGGAAAAATATAGAATTTAAGTCTGATCAACGCCATAGTCCACGGTTTAACATTTTTATCCCACTTATATTATGTACTTAATTAAAAAAAAGTTGTATTAACACAGGTACGAGTAGTGTGGAAAGAAAAATCGTATCACATATTTATTTATTTAAAAGTTTAAAAGGAAGTATTATAGACTCTGACGTCATCAAAATATATTTTGAGTCACAAAAATTAATGGCTATTTGGCGGCTTTTCAAAAACGTATTATTTGCTCTTTCGTTAAACCAGTCTTGTTATTTTAGTTTACGCTATTCCCCACGAGATGGCGATAGTAGATTCGTCGGCGGTTCCGTAGAACTTTCGATTCGAATATTATGTCTAGAATGTTTGAGGTACTTCCGGAAAATGTTTTAACTGTGAAGCGCTGTTCAATAGTAGACTGGTTTATGCCTTTTTGGGGGTTTGCTGTACAACGCTTTGTTTTCGTGGTATGGATATTCCAAGCCATAACAGAACATAGTTTTGTTAAGGCCGTTAACTACTTTCTTAACAATGGTATCTTGAGACACTTGTGCCGATGTTATGATAAAAAATAAAATAAAAAGTAATATTTTGTTAATTATTTACTCATGAACATGAAAGGCTGGATCAATTTATATAGTTTTTAAATTTTTGGATTATCTTCTTCCGGTATACGACAGTAAGTATTAATATATGATTTTCATAAATAAATGAAATATCAATGAAAAACATGAGCATGTTATAAATTATGTAATAAAGCGAAACTGACTGCTGTCGTCGTATTGAATACAGTTTGTTCTGAAAATAATGCAATTTGTTAAAATTTTGGAAGCGCACCTTTTTACTTCCTGGTGGTTTTTTCTAAGCACTGCCAGTAATTCCTAGACCAACTGCTGCCGATAAAGTAAAAGTTTACCTCAAATCATCAAATCTATGGAGCTTTGTGAAGAAACTTTTGCCGACAACATCCATGGGTTGAACATTCCCCTGAGCAATTGCTGACTATCGATAATGTTGTAGATCCTGTCGAGGAATCGAATGGATTGATTTCATTTCCTCCAAATTTCTGTAATTTAATCTAATGAAAAGACGAACTCATTGACAAAGTGTTCTCAAACACCAAAGCTTTTTGTAAATTGCTTGAGAACGAATTGTTGAGACATTCATTCAAATCTGTAGGCTGTGCAACAAACGATGACAAATTTTAAAACTCCTCGAAGTTTGAAACAGCACAATTTACGACTTGGCTTTACGTTTTATGGGTAGCTGGGTAGTAAATATGATTTGAAACTTAAATCAACCAAAAGTATGCAAAGTGTTTGGTAATTAGTAAACTACGCAAGAATGCCTGACCACAAAACGAAAAATGACCTATATGACAAGGTCTTATATGCTTCCATGAAGAGTGCAACCTATGCACCAAAATTCAGGGTCAATTAAAGCAAAAAAAATGCACTCCGCCAAATCGCACTGGAACAGCATGGTGGAGTATGCTCTAGGCCTTCCCCAGTTGTGGAGAGAGACCCGTGGCCATTAGTGGTATACATAAAGGGCTGCAGGCAAGATATATGACCTTGTCACTGTAGACCAGATAAAAATAATATACAGTTTAAATTTTGAAGGCTATATTTTTCTTTTTTTTACTTCTCCTTTTCTCTACTTTTAACCACTTCTCTTTTCGTCTTCTTCTTTACTTCTTTTCTCTTCTTTACTCTACTTTTAACACGTTTAAAAAACTAGCTGTGACTCGCTGGGGCCCCCTTGAATAATACGCCTCGTTCAACCATATGGGTTGCGTAGGTATGCCATGCATACGGATATATTCAGTTACAAGTTTCCAAACAAACAAACATAGGAAGTAACGTAACGTAACGTGCGGTTTTGGCTTTCGAATAAACTAGGGTCGTCAGTTCTTCTCTCCTTGACCTACCAGACCTACCCTAATGTAACCCCAACCCCGGCCCAACCGCGCGTTGAATACAAATGGATATTACACGCATTACTGAATTTCAAGTTCATTGCGGGTCACAATTTTCTTCATGGAAAGGTGCTATTTTCAAGGTTTTATGTAGCTTATTGTTTTTGTTACGCATTTTTCGGGTACAGTTATTCTGCAGCTGAAATTTTGCATACACGTTTTGTTCGGATGATACATTACTTACTAAAAAGTGTGTACTATAATAAGGATTATATACTTTAAATAAATCAAATCCAAAACTTTAAATAAATAAAATACTTCATACACTATTACTATGTAGTGTCATGTTCAGTATTAGTAATCTCCGAAACCGTAGTCGAACTTGTGACCGTATTTAGATATATTATATTTTCTATTGTACATATCGGCGCAGGCTGGCGCAGGCTGGCGCAGGCTGGCGCAGGCTGGCGCAGGCTGTTTAAAAAAAACATGACGGCAGCAGTGCTGAGGTCCGAATGTTATATTGATAACAGCTTCAATTCTTCAAGAAAACACAAAAGTGTACTCCAAGCTTCGTATATTCAATTGAATGCATAATAACTTATTAATTGGAGGTTCGCAGTATCCCGCAACTCGAACAAGAATCTTCGACGCCGGCGAGATCTCGGCGTATTATAGCAAAATCATTCCGACCATGTGATTTTCTTAAATACGCGGTTTCAAGCCAACACGGTCATTTTGATAGGCGGTGCGTTTTGACGTGACAACGTCTTAAATTAGGTTGCGGCTCGGAGTCACTCATGAAAAAGTGTAACGCCCGGTAACGTT
>DWOQ01000759.1:0-10450 GCA_018251115.1 Codatractus alcaeus
TTATAAATTCATAATGATAATATCAGTGTCTAATGGGACAGATGATAAATAATAACTTTGTGCACATAATGAGTGTATTGAAAAGGTGTGTTGGATGCTTGAGTATTTAAATTTGTAAATTGATTCAGGGGTATTATAGATTTTTTAAATTAAGTTTATTAATTTTTTTACATTAATATAAAATAAACATTAATTACAAAGCTAAATATTTTAAAATAACCGATTTTAATCGCAACTCTTGTACATTAGAGTTATAAAATTTTATTGTTAATAACACGTTACAATCGGCTTCTGTCCATATCTTACAAAATTACTGAACCGATTTTGATGAAGTCCTTACTATTATCTAAGTTTACATAAATGCTCCTAAAATCCAAGTCAAAGTATAATGACCCCGATCCGGTTACTAGTTTCGCAGGTGATGACAACAAAAAGCTGATGAGGTTCAAATGTACCAATACTTTCTTAGATTATAGCTAAGAATATTCTCAATTCGATTTCAAACAGATATACCTCATTAAAATAACAAAAATAATGATTTTGATATAGTATGATATGTAAATTTAAATTTATCACATTTTTTTTTATAATATATAGTATAAAGGAATATTCCATAGACACTTAAGAAAGAGTTCGCAAATAGCACATTTCTTTTTATTCGGAATGAATATTTTCCATTCACCTTTCCTAAGTGGTCAGTTACCACCGAGTTAACAATTTCATCACCACTGACGCTTCACCAATTATGAAATTACGAGTCGCGTCACTCAAGCATTATCCGGATTGACGTATCTATCCGCTACGACATCGGTATCAGACGGTGCCGTTTCTAGGCGTCTTTATACGTACCGACATCTATAATATATTTTTATTATACGTAATTTTTATTTTATTTAATCAGCTGTAGGATACGTAGTTTTCAGTTGGATACGCAGTCGTATGTAGGATACGCAGTGGGATGTATAAAGGATTGCTGTCACATTATTATTTGAATTTAAGGCTAAAAAGATGATTTGAAACTAATGTCATCGCGAAGCGTTTACATTTTATTTAAATCAATTTATTGAATTGAATTGAGCAAAATGTAAAAGCTCCTTACTATGACTTACAACCTTCTCATTCTGTGAGGAGACCTGTGCCCAGCAGTGGGACAAAAATGGTCGATGATGAATTGTCATAACAATCAATAATTATATAATAAAGAAGTTAAAGATAAATTTGCATCGTTGTCGTATCGAATCCGTCTCGTGACGTCCAAATCGGTCTGTTTAGTGTAAAGTACACGAAACTGGTTGTAGACGTCGCGCTACGAAAGCTTAATCAGACTAATTGGTCGCTGCGACGCAACGAGACTTGACGTCCATCGAATTTACATGTAGAATAATTATGCAGTCACATACAAGTTCATACATACCTACTTGTTATAATATGATTAATTTTGTTCTTTTTTGAAACTTTCAAATGAATTTAACGGTTTTACTTTGATATTGATATTGGTAACGTGCATAAGAAGTATTTATCAACTAACAAAAAAGTTATTAATAATCTATCAGCAAAATATTGAACGCAGAATTTGGAATGTATAAATCGGGAACGTCATACCTGGCTACTCATATTCCTGACATTGTCGGGCGACGAGGTAGGCATGGCATTCGGACCTCGAGGTAAACCCTCCTTATCCGGACATATACTCCGAAGAGTAAATACCCCCAGGATATTCATATTTTCTTATAACATTATAATATCGTTAAAACATTATAATGTTATAAGCGCAGATTTTAGAGTACCATTCCCAAAGGATATTAACTGAACTCTATTACGAAGACTCCACTGTCCGTCTGTACGTTTGGCTGTCTGTCCGTCTGCCCATCTGTCATATGTCTGTGTCTAATGAACTGCAATAGGCATATACATGATACTCAGAGGGAGACACAGAGTGTTTTATTATTGAATGTAGATTATTGTTTGCAGTTTTCTTTTGACGTTTTTTGTCATTAAGTAATATTAATAAAAACCATGGTTAGTTACATATTGGGTCACCTAAACGACCAGATAGCGGGATGTTTTTGTCTAGGTTAAGTTAACTAAAGTAAAGTAAGTAAACATCTAACGCTGACTGGCAGACAACACACAGTTCAAACCGATAGCATTATATACAAAAATTTTACTCAGCAGTACATTATGTAACCTAGGATCATGGAACGAATATCGTGTTTATTTATTTATTAAAAGTCTGACATGGACATCTAAAAAAATACTCAGGAGTTCCTTATATACCTAGATTTGTACCATGATAGATTTTTTTATTTTTTCATTCATTAGGAGTCACTGACGCTCATGGAAAATTGTAATGTACCCCAGATAGGATCGGAGCCATACCTGAGGTTGGCCACAGATACATTGCTGCAACTGAGGACTAAGTTGGAATACTTCATAAAAGAGCCCTTACCACACTCTTCAAACCAGAACACAGAAGTGCTTGACGCTGCTGTTATTTCAAAAAGAAATGCGGCGGTGCGGCTGCCTGCATCCCTGTTATATGCTAGCCACACTCTCTCTCTCTCCCTAGAAAAGGAGAAAGCCTGTAACATACTCCATCACTGGGAGTCTGGGTGAATTAAACCATGAATGATTCCACCCTTTTACCCTTAAAAAGTTAAACAGACAATGAAAGCATTTTAAAATCTAACGATAAGCAGTTTAAATTTTTTGTTACAATTATAAGAAGATAAAAAATTAAACTGATTTCGCAATTAGACAACCATATAATTAAGATTAGCTTGTCTTAATTTCCGAAGACCATAATAAATCAATGAACACCAAAGGATAGACACACGACAAAAGTGCAAAACAATAAAATAACAACAAAACCAAAAGTTACACTGACCTTGCGGACTAAGTTCCGTTATGTGAGCTTTTTTAGCTTTTTACAAAAAGCTTAGGGCGCTGCTATTCCTCTGATCTTGTGAGCCGCAAAAGGAGTGGAGTGATACAGTATGTAAGGGAGTGTTTACACCAACAGCTTAGTATTAAAATTAACCGTTATTTGTGCATATTTTTTCTACAAAATACATTAAGACTAGTGTTTTACCAAACTCTTAAAGTAAAGGTAAAAGAAAATTGATTGATAGATTTAGAACTAGATTTGAGCATTTTACTGCATTCCCTTTTAGGGTTCCGTACCCAAAAAGTGTTAACGGAATACTGTTACTATATCTCCACCATCCGTCTGTCCGTCTGTAAGAGAAAAGCTGCTTAAAACTTCGCAAAAAAAGACGCTTTATACACTCATAGCTCCACACCAGGCTTCCCTGTGTCGTGGGTGCCATGTACACACACAAAGACGATACACAAACACCCAGACCCAGACCAGAAATCTAAATTCATCACTTAAATTTCTGACTGGCCGGGGATCGAACCCGGAACCCTCGGTGTGTGAGACCGGTGTGGTAACCGCTCCGCCACGCGGGTCGTCAACTAACTACTTTGAACAGTTTTAAAATCGGATTACATTACACTACCAGTTTGACTGACATGCAAAGTTCCAGGTTCGATTTCCAGCCAGGCAGACATCAAATAATGAGCTCACTTTTTGATTTTGGATTGGGTTTTTGTGTGTTGTTTGTTTATGATGAGCAGCATGTAAATCATCTTAAGACAGTCAATCCTTGTCATGTCATGTCAGTCATGCGAGCATCGTCTTGAATAATTTTTGGCAGATTCCATTTTAATGCCGTGACTTGCTTTGTTTCAGATGCGCGAATTAGAAGTTATCCCCGTGTTGCTCGACTGCTGCAATATAGATGCTCGTAATCCTCGTATCCTTTACATAATACCATATCATTGATGTTAATATACATTTTATATACTCATACTCGTATCATTAAAATATGAGCATGGTAGCGATTGCTCATGGTAGGCAAGTCAAATGGACGTCCCTATAAAAGGGGTGATAAAAAGGGAGGGTGGTGAAAAGGTGGAGGGGTTGCAGTTGCCACCGAGCGAGTTGTGACTATGTCATGTGGCTTCGTTTTGTTGGCCATAATAGATGAATAATTTTGTTCTGCGGCATACTGGACATAACGCCATTAGTAGCCTCTTAGAAAATTAATTAGGAAAGAGCTTTATTTTATGCCGACAACATAAAAATCTCCTGGCAGAATATACAAAGTTAACTTTTACATAATTGCATAATTCCTTCAATATTTTAATACCTTCAGTTCCCTGTAGGATTAGATAAGTCATATTTATGATCCAAATATGCAAGTATGGTATATGGTGGTGACTTACACTTAAAGTTGAAGAATAATTCTTTCAATTACATTTAAAATGGAGACCGACCGAAGAAACGGTCTGTTACGGCTGCGCCAAAACTTAGTGTAATTAAAAATAAGAATATGAACTATATTCAAACATCTAGACTGATGTTCCACTGTGCTATAGAACAGGGGAGTCTTATCTTTAAAATGTGTCATAACTCTCTCGGAATTTGGGACGTCTACAGAAAAGTCTGGCAACACTATTTTCATAGATATATTTTACACTATTTGTGAAGTCTACCAATCCACACTCGGTCCGTGTTGTAGACTAGGGCCTTATGTAATAATGAGAGACAGGGCCCAACGGAGGGACAGATATTGATTGAGTAGGTTGATTTTATTATTATAATTCTCAAACACAAAAAATATATTTCCTTATAAAAATTACAGTGATAATGCAATGGGTAATCTTCGCCGTACGTAACTTGTGTGAGAATTGTCCTGAAAATAAGGTTAGTTATATGTTTTACTACAGTTATTTCAATTCATGTAAACTTTAACAAAAGATGATATAGATATGTCAGGATATAAAGTTGCTTTTTGATTTCGTATCATCATAAAATAGCGAATTTTAAACATTTATACGAAAGTCATTAACGCAGTTAATCTTTCATCATTTTTTTATCTTTCACTTCATCGTATATTTAATTCGAATATATGAGATTTGTAAGAAACCCAAGAAAGTAATTTGAATAATAAATAAAAAAGATCGCTTTTTTACTGCACTTTTATAAACAAAGAAACAGTACAGCCATATGGCAGAAATAAATTTAGTACTACCAGTATTACCTTTATATCATTGTTAACTGTTTAAAATATAGAATTTTAGATTCAATCAAGTTATTCTATCAAGAAAATTATTATTTAAAAGTAATTGTAAATTATTCAAAACAGGAGATTGTTTTTTTTTTTTACAGGAAGTAATATCGAAGATTACACTCCAAGGTCCCATGGACAACGAGATGCTCGCGGAAATGGGTCTGACTCTGCAAACGGACCCCCAGGGCACTTCAATAAGGATAGTTCCAATGCCAAAAAACTAGAACGAAAATTACTATGAATTTATTAAATATTATCTTATTATTTATTTCCTTGTATTGTATAATGCTGCATCTGCATACTATGTGTAACGCTTGGTTATAATCAATTCGAAATATGGCTGGTACCATAAATAATTGCGTTGAAGAATCCTGATAGCCAAGTATAGCACTTTCCATCGCCCATTTTCCACATTGAATCATGAATAGGAATACTTTGTACAATACAACTAACTTTCTCAACTGCTTTTCCCCTTTGAAATACTTTTACTGCGAGATTCGGATTTACACGACAAATATTTAATGTTCACAAAAACAAACTGTATATAACGCAGTTACGACATTAACGAAAGTTTACTGTTTAAAATATTGTGATCTCTGTATAGTATAGCATCAAACATATATAGTCCCTTTTGTTGCTTGTTCATAATTATAGGATTCCTTAATTTTACAATACCTACTTATATATTTGTATCTGTAGAAAAGTATTTAACAAAATGTGTAATTTTACTTTGTTTTGGTTACACCTTGAATGTAATCCTATGCCTTCATAGGCATGTGTTATAATAGTATTATCATGAATAAAATACATGTAACAAAGCTGTTTTCTTTATTTGTTTTAAACCAGTTTCCGTTAGATCTTTATAATTATTATTAAAATGACTAATACAAATATACGTGGTTACTTATACAATAATAATATACGTGGCGGTATGGTTAGGAAGTAATCTTACATATTTATTTCTATCTTCAACAAGTAAAATGATCATTAAAGCTATCATTTAACACAGGAAATTCTATGTAAAATATTTGTATATTTGCCCGAGTACACGATTATTTTTGCTCTGTTGTTACTTTGACATTGACTTGAGTGACAGCCGATATTATTGACAATTTGTTCGCCGGTAAAGTCTATCCTGATAAGAAGTATTTGTTTGTGTCTTAAATTAAAATATTAACTGTAAACTAAAACTTAAACATGGTGAAAATAGCATTACAAATCAGGGCAACGTTGGAATCCGTTGAAAAGTTATACACAAACCACCCTCACTATCAATGGTTCCTCAAGCTCAAGTGCAGTAGTTGTGGAGAAGAGTCTGAGAAGTTCCACGATCTCACGGAAGCGGAGAAAGTTCCGCAGAAGCACAACAGATCTGAAACGAATCTTTTGATAAAGTGCAAACTGTGTTCCAGAGAAAATTGTATCGATGTTATAGACGGAAGCAACGGTGAGTTGTCATAACCTCATATTTACTTGGATTAACAACGATTTTGGTCGTCGCTGCCTTGAACACAGGAAATACAGAAGCACCCAGAACAGATCTAAATGTGTCATTTAGTTGTCTAGCTGACCAGGGTTCGAATCTGGAAACCTCTGTATGTATTGATATGGTGACCGCTCCACCTCCTACAATACGGAATCCCATGCAATGCTATGACCGTGTTTGTGGAAATTGCATTGAAACTTATTCTACATTGATTATATAGCAACTTAAATATTCATCAAGGTGTTTGTGTATCCGGTATGGCACTATTAGTGTAGGAAATGTTAAAAATGTTAAAAAACATTAAAAAATGTTAAAATGTCATTGTGATGTGATTTGTAATTAGCCAGGCCTGTAGAGTATCTATAACCACTTTCATGGCATAAATTTAAGTATCACAAATTATGTGGAATGTTATAATATATGACTGTAGAGTAACTATAATATTGTTGTGATAGAAATAAATAATAAAGGTATTAAATGTATATTTTTCAGGTGTGTTCACAAACAATGATGTTGGCAAATTCAAAACCTTGGTGACATTCGACTGTCGTGGAGTAGAGCCTGTTGATTTCGAGCCCAAGTCTGGATGGATTGTGGAGGCTGAAGATGATGGTATTATTTTCATGTTGTTTATAAACTCTGCATCTATAGCTCTGCCGTGATGTGTTGCTTACAGTATGTGCAGTAGGTAAAATCATGTTTCATTTATGCAGAATATTTTCTTGTTCACTATGCTGTCAGGACATAAACCCTACAAAACAATACTCAAGTCTAATGAATACCGTTTTTGATCACTGTGGTTATAAAAAAATATATTGATATGTATTTTTACCACAGTGTTTTCATAATCAAACAATTAAATGAGTTAACTCATGTCTTGTAAAATAAAATGCATACATAATGGAAAGCATGATCCATTGCAGGTACTTTTGGAAAGAAACAGTTTTTATTCAACTGCTATTCTCTCAAAAGTTGTTTTTAAGATTTAATAATGATAACTGTAATAAAAAACTTGATATTTTAAGGTGTATAGTCTTATTATAAATATTGGGTGCAGTCAGATAACAGTTTAACTGGAGATCTTGGAAATAATAAGAAAATGATAAATTGTTATGATATTACTATTAAAAAAAATCACAATACATGTTTTTTCTCAATTTAAATATTCTTTTTTTTTTTAAGGAAAAAAATTTGAAGATGTTGACTTAACAGAAAAAGAGTGGGTGGATTATGATGAGAAGAACCAGACGTCTGTAGGAGTGTATGAGTTAGAATGGCAATTTATTAAAGTGAAATAATTTAAACAAATCACAATGGGTAGTGTTGATATGGACATTTTTAGTGAGACGTTATAATACTTGTAAGTATATGTAAAACATAATTATGATATGTGAAGATATGGTTAAATAAAGTTTTTCTATACCTAATATTATCAGTATCTTTTTTTAATATTTGAACATTACCTGGAAAAAAATTAACTCACTAAAAATTATAAATAAAAGTGGTGAGTACCGAGTACTCAATCGATTTGTAAATTTTAGAAATACTATAAACTAAATCAATAAAAAAAATAAAAAGCATTATTCATCTGAAAATCTTCAATATAGACACTGGTTTTGAATAATATTAAATTCAAGGACGTAAATTACCTTTAATATTTTTGAGTATTTAGATTGAATAAAATTTGAAAAACTAATTTCTGCTACTATTATTATCACTATTGGATGATTTATACAACAACTATTTTCTTTACCTGAATAAAGTAAGTAATAAAATAAATAATCAAACACGCAATTAGCAATTATAATAATAATTATAAATGAAGTTTAGTCGCGGAATAGGAAGCGCTTATTCTACGAAAGTGAAAAAGTCACAGTCGAGTAGGCGCGCGAAATCGTAACGTTCGCACAGCCCGAATAGCGCTTCCACGATAAAAACGAAACGAATTCTATATGTTAGGTAATACGAGAAATAGTATCTAGCATGCAATATTATTATATCCGGTTAAAGTTATCCATATCCGGATAAATATCTGTTAAAAATTTCCGCAGGTTATGATTTTTTTTAACGCGTAATGAATGCATCGTTTGTATTTACGAACATTTATCCCAATTACGATAAATGTATTAGTCAGTATTTTCAATATATTTCACAAAAAATACATGAAATAAATCCAATCTTTGTTTGTGATGTGATTTTTTTATTACTCAAAATTATATAGTTCTATTGAAACTTAAAAATAAAATTCTTTTCATTACAAAAATGTTGGTAAATATTTCAAGAAATTAATGAAAAGTACTTTGTAATTTAAATAAATATACCTATTTGATATAATCAATGCTAAGATTTTCTATGAAACTCAATAGCAATAATATGTAATATATCCGAACAGAATACTTAGTAATATTAGGGAATACGAGAAAGTGAGTGAAATATTGCTTTTAATTGGCAATTAATTTAGTGTAATATTCATTTCCTTATCTATAAAAAATGGTGCAATAACGTATTCATCGTTATCGACAACACTGAAATGACTTTAGTGACTAAATGTATGTATGTACCTAATATTATAATTAGGGACAAAAATAACACCTAAATTATCACAGCATCACTCATTTAATTCGCCTGTACTCAATAATCCATTCACACATTCACATCTATACAATTTACACTATTACTTAATGTCTAAGGAAACTAATTGCATAATTATCTGTTACAACTTCAAAATGAGTTGCGGTTATTACGTCACAACTTCTGGAGTTGCCGTTATCCCGTTATAACTTCAGAAGGATTTGTATAGGTTATAAATAAATACATGTTATGTATTGACAGCAGTTGTAGTTGTTTCTGGGTTGTCTGAACGCGACTGGAACCCAGTGAAGCCGGTGTTGCCGTGGACGGTAGCAGAGTGTTGCGGAGAGCTGGTCACTTCCTGCTTCGATGACGACTCTCCGGCCAATATGTCGTTAATTCGATTACTATCGTTTAAGATTTCATACGGCTGGTGAATGAATACAGGTATCTCCACGGGCACTTTGACTGGAACTTTGACCGGTACCTTTACCGGGTACGGAACCTTTACAGGATAGGGCACTTTCTTCTCCACTGGATAAGGTTGGGGTATGTAAACAGGAACTTTCTTTTCGACTTCAATTTTTTGCGGGACGAAAACCTCGTAAGGCACTGGTACCTTCTTCTCGACTTCAACCGGGTAAGGAACCCTTTTCTCAACAGGCACAGGAATAGGTTCCGGGACCTTCACAGGGTAAGGCTGAGGGTAGGGAACTCTGACGTGTACATGCTTAATAACTTCTACCGGTTCTCTCACTTTAACTTCTACGGGGTACGGCACTCTCGTCTCTACTGGGTAGGGTTGGGGCACAAGCACTTTAACTGGCACGGGATATGGTACTCTTTTCTCTACTTGCACCGGCACCGCTACCGGCCTGTCTACCGGTACAGCTACCTGAACGGGATACGGCACTCTTTTCTCAACTTGCACGGGCACTGGATGCGGAACTTTGACTTCCACTTTTTGCACGACGGGCACACGATGGACTATCGGGTATGGCTTGGGTACGTATTCTTTTTCGACAACTTTTACAGGGATCGGATGTGGTACTTTGATCGGTACCGGATAAGGTACTTTCTTTTCTACTGTCACCGGGTACGGTCTGTCCAATATCTTTATTTTTTCGACAGGAACCGGCACGGGGACCTTTTTTTCTACAGGATATGGTTTGGATACTTCTACTTTATACGGCACTTTTTTTTCGATAGTCTTAATATATCTGTGGTGGTGGTGATGGTGATGAAGCAGATCCGA
>DWOQ01000760.1:0-10447 GCA_018251115.1 Codatractus alcaeus
GCTAACTCATAAAGTATGAATTCTGTTATTTTATTCGATGTTATTATATAATCGGTCATCACAAAGAATCTAATAGAGTAAAACACACATCGGATCTCCGTCGAAAATCTCGTCAAACAATCCGGCATCGATAAGAGTTGTCGAGCAGATTAGTGTTGAATTTACTCAGGAATCGATTTAATGGCGGCCCTTCAAACTAATGGCGGGCCCACTTAATGTACAAATAGAGCGGCGGGCGTAATCTGGCGGGATTGAGCTCGAGAGGCACATCCGAATCTTGATGTGACGCGGGTTCCGATGATGGATGATCGCGATTCTAATTAATGCCAAATTAATATGTGCTACTTGTTAAGTTCAAGCGTGCGTGCTTCGTTGGCGTCTAGGCACTCACTTAGGATATGATTGAATGCCATAATCCAAAGTAGAAAGTCTACTTCATTTCTTCAAATTTTCAATTGACAATGGTATTTGTAAGACACACAGAGTACAGGAGTAGAGTACAGGTACACAAAGAGTGCCTACCCTGGAGTGGTACCCTACTATAGGTACCCTATTATTAAAGCTCCGCTATTTATCTGACCATCCGTCCGTCAGTCTATCTTTTCGTCTGACCGTTTGTAAGACTACAATATACGTAGTTGTAACGAAACTGTTTTCTCAGAACATGTATTACTATGTCCGCCATAAAAACAACAATCATATGAAATAAAATATTATTTTAAAAATAATAATAACCTATTATGCCATGTAGTTTGCCATTGCGAGTACATAAAGTGTGATATCGCTATATTTTGTTACAAAATTCAGCGGTAGTATGTTCAGCGTCGTTTGTCTGATCTTATTGACTGTGATGGAACTCTTTGAGTACGAGCCCGACTACCACTCGGCCGATTTTTCTTCATACCCAGGCCACACCAGACAAAATGTATATCCTTGCAATTTTCCACAATGAAAAGCTTAGTTCCTGAACTGATTATGTGCAAGTACAGTTGCAAAAATCTCAGTTCGGAAGCTTGCCAAAGCGCGATTATCATCCGTCGCCGCGCGGTCTCTCCATCGCTAGCCAGGAACTTTATTTTCATCCGCGAGAATTTATTGAGTAAACTTTGTCTGATACTTTAAAAGTTTTTGTAGCACTGCAGTCACCTGAGTTTTGGACTATAATGATAAAATTCTTGCTACGACCTTAACAAATTTGCATTAAGAAAATGTATTGTGCTTTGTTAAATATAATAATAAATAAATAAACTCTCAATAAACATTTACGGAAAACCCACACATGGCTGTCTAAGTAGGCAAAGTCTAAGTAGCCAAAATAGTCAAAGCCCCAGAAACCAGAAGACTGATAAAGATACGTATATATATACGGATATACATGTCTATAGACAATTTTAAACTTAAACCAGAACAAACATGTTCATCACACAGATATTGGTCCCGGGTGAGAATCGAACCTACAAGGCCAGCTTAGCAGTTAGGATCACTTGAATCTAAACCAAGAGGCTAGTAATATATTCGTAAGGTAATCCTATTTGATTGTTGTTTTTGTTTTTGTTTGACTTTATATAATATTGATGAAAATAGAAATGAAAACCAGGTAGTTTGTTTACGAGCACTATAATTTTATATTGTTATCCTTCTGCTTCCCATTCGAACATTCATGACAGGAAGGTGAATATTATACGTGCTAATTAATTAAAATAACATAAAATCACTAATACAGAAATATTTACATAACAGTTTTCAAATCCAGATTGAAAGCTACACTAAATATTCCAAAAGGGTAATTCAAAAACTTCATTATAAATAAAATTCTGTAAACTTTAAACTTCCATATTTTAATTTTTTACATTTTTCTGCCTACTATCAAATTAACGTCATTCGGCTTAAGTGACGCAAATCCCCAGTCAGTAAACAGGGGATGCTTTTGGAAAAGCTCTAATCTCGTTACGATGTAGGTCATCGGGTCAGAAGGGTCAAGCGAGTGTGACTGTATGCCCGTGGAGGCTTGTCGACTGACATCGACTGCGCTTGCGAACTGGAGCGGAGAATTCCACAGAAACGATATTGATGAAGTAGAAACCGAGGATGAGACTGTCTGACATTATTATCACGGTGCTAAGCATGTAAATATTAAGGTAACAGAATCCAAGCAGGATTCTGGTGACACCACCACCACAATCCTAACATCAATTCTTAGCGCTGCCTTGTTTAGGTTGGAAGTGTGAAGTCAGCAAGGCATTCCAACTTGGTACATAAAGGTAGTAACGCTTCTGTGGCTGACTTAGATAGGACTCCACCTAGGAACTAATTACTGGTTACTTACAGGTGTTCATGGGCAGCAACGACCACTTACCTATGAAATGTATTGCACGCTCGTTTGCTGCTTCGATAATATATGTATATGCATATAAAAAATAATAATATAAATATTTCTTACAATTTTCGAAATGCACAAAATATGTTTTTGCACAAATAGTCGAAATCTTATGAGTGAGCCAAGTATTTTTCACTGGACCTGTAATCTAAATATAGTAAATACCTATAGAAAGAAAGTAGTAGAGGGATTACTGTGTATTATGCAATTTATGACCTACATGTGAATCCACAGAATTTTCATACCTTTATTGGTCGTTGGTTGGAATTTTTAACTGGTCTTTATTTGTATGATTACTGAACATATTAACTATAATGAAACGTTATTCTCTTCTTATATAACCGCACATGTTACAATCTACCGTAACCATAAAACAGGCTAGATGCTCATTTACGTCTTCATTATCATAAGAAATATCTAGGAATGTAACCAGATAAATTGTTCACTGTAGAAACACAAGACAGTATTATGTTCCCACAACACGGGAATATTAGCAACCACAGTTAACGATCCAACTTTGTACAATTCTAGTGTGAGACTCGCTTGTGGAATTATTATTACTACTTTGAATTTCAAGAAAATATTTTTGATTACCTTTAATGATATTGTTAATGATAATGATTATAATGATTGCACAAGAATACTTAAAACTTTATATGTAGTATTAAATCTTAGTTTTATGTTCACTTTGTATCTCAGTAAGTGAATTTGTGCAATTCTTTATGAGACAACAATAAAGATCTTAAACCATAAATCCATATAATAACAAAATGAATACCACAACCTACCTCCTTCACTATGGCAACTTCTTGTTAGTGTTCGTATGTAAAGGATGTCAACGGGACTTTATTACTAAAACTTCGTTATCTGTTTGACCGATTTAACAGCGAATAAAAAAAATAATAAAGAGGAAAAGAAAACGTTTACAAAATAATAAAAAGTAAGTATGAACTAACACCCACTTAATATAGCAGTCGAGTCCTTCGCGAATTTATTTTTAATTTTATTTACAACTTATATAACCGTGTCTTCGAATAAGTAATTTAATTTTCAATATTAAAATTGAATACGAAAAATATAGCTTGAATATCAGTCGTAGCATTCCTTCATCTTATAAGTAACTTCAACTTTCTTCATAAACTTTAAACTATGTGATAGCAACAGATTTAAGTAAACTCCATTCTCTGATTAACGTCATCCAACTTTGTATAATGGAATAGTTCTTCCCATTCTTAAACAGGTATCTTACCTTACTTTTGTGAGAATATCGTCATGAACCACTGCTGGGCACAGGTCTCCTCTCGGAGTAAGATGGATTTTAGGCCTTAGTCCACCAATCCGGACAAGTGCGGATTGGTAGACTTCACCTATGAGAACCTTTTTTTCTCAGGTATGCAGGTTTCTCACGATGTTTTCTTTCACCGCTAGCAAGATAATTAATGTCTAAATACGCATATGATTCCGAAAAATCAGAGATGCGTGCCTAGGATTTGAACCCCGAACTTTCTGTTTAAAACGCCAATTTTTTAACCAATATCACTGCGTTAGAATATTATATTATACAATTGTGTCATTTTTAACAATTAAAATTCTATATAGATCGAAATCGAAAAGATACTTTCAAATCATAAATATCTGTTGGAAATTCGATTCTGTAGTTACAGTGGAATTAGGACACGAAAGAAAATATTAATCCGTTAAATATTTTTGATGCTATAAATTATTCTGATTCAACATGGATACAATGCTGATGCTCAATCAGCCAGCGTCAATAGCATTTGAAAACAATCGAATAGCATTATTAATGTTTGTATTCGTGTTTAACGAACTTGAAAAATGAATGAAAACAAAAAGCTTACTGGTTTAATTTCAATAAATATCCTTTTTCCTACTTATAAAATGGACATATTTTAACCAATATTCGCACTATTGATTAATAAAGTAATCAAGAGTATACAATAAGTGTAGAGTAAAAACAGAAAGAGTAAAAACAGTACTAACATTTTAAGAAAATGTTCAAGTTGAACGCAAAACAAGCGAAGTATGGTTTAAATTTTATCACAGTAAATGAGTGCTATACGTTAGTGTTGGTCCTAGTGTTCATTAAAGAGTAGAGTGCCTCAAGGCTTTATAATGGGGTCGCAACTTCTCCCTTGTTATCTCATACGGTGTCTCCTTTGTTGAGATTGTACCAGTTACTACATACGTCTGTTCAGTTAACCGCGTCCCACCTGGAACAGTCGTTAGGGCAACGTACACCGCATTGTTTGCACTATTAGTGTACCTAACTGAACAGTTTTAAGTAGTTTCCAAGCAAAGCGGAGACTTTAGAGCAGCCTTCAGTAAAGATTGTATCTTGTACACCAGTAATGTGGTTTGTTGTTGATAACCAGGTATGTTTAAGTACGTAGTCACAGTAAAACACTGTTGTTCTTAATAACCTCATGTGTGCATATTTGTAGGATTTAGTTGGAATTGTGCTCGTTTGTTTCATACTTGTTCGGTTCACTACGATACTTAAGCGTACAAGACAAACTTTGTAATTGCTTAGAATGTTTCTGAAATTAAAGTTACACTTTAAGTTGTTTTAATTTGTTTAGTATCTGAGAACAGTACGTGTGTTACTATTACAAAGGTTTTTTATATCTAGTAAACTGGTTGTTCTATTGAAATTAAACACAGAAGTATTAAAAATAAACAACGCACTTAAGTAGTCCATGCTTTTTGCATTATGAGAAAAATAAATTTGCAAAACAAAAATACAAATAATGCCTTACTATAACCATATATTCCTCCTACTGTAATATTACGAGTCATACCAATCACAAACGATTGGCGGAGTAGACAACTTGAAACTGGAACAAAGCGTTTATTGAACGAGCAAATATTTGCTGATTACCAAACACAAAACTCAAACATTAACACGCGATGACAGAATAAATAATAACAAACGCGAAATTTCCAATAAATCACGAACCGCACCCGAATCCATCAGCGCTTCACACACACCGTCCCTTTCCGTTTCATTGACCGCTGCAAAAAGCATTATTTCCATCGAGATATTTCGGCCGCAACGCTAAATAAATATTTCGGGTGCGACGTAAAAGGCTGATGTCAATAATTTATTATTTTCGTTTCCTTTTAAAGCGACGCCATTAGCATCACGTTGAGTGCTTGGAGCTCTCGTATTTTCCACTTTTAAAGGCAGCCGTAGAACAACGCCGCTGTTAACGGGCGATGTCTAAATTGTATCGCGCGCTCAAATGATTTCGGTTGCTCTTATTCAGTTTTATGAAATGACTGTATCGGATTTTATTTAGTTGGAAGAGGTTCTACCAAGTGTTGGATAATTAACTCTTTGGTGTCCCTTCAAAAAAAAATGATTTTCGATTCGATGGTATTTTTTTGTTACCACATAACTCCGTCATTTTTAACCGATTAGAAAATTTGTTTTTTGTTGGGAAGGAAAACTTCCAAAGCATTCCAATTCAATAATTTCATAGGCCCTTAAATTTCCGAGATACAGCGGGAAAATCCTAAAATTCGAATGGAAAGCGGTTTCTGTGTGCAATATTGGTAGATTTATACACACTGGCCAGTATTCTCGATATTTCTAAATATAATTGTTAAAATTGAGTTTTAATCTTTATTATTATTACTATAACATAAGTTTTGTTTAAAATATAAATAGATAATATAAATGTATACTACAAAACATAACGCTTTTTACACGCTTGTTACATTGTTCTATCGTTGAACTCGAGAGGAAGATATGTTTTTTGATTCACAAAAACTAGTCAGAGTTTTCGAATTATATTATTGATATTGAATAAGTAAAGCATCAATCTTCTAGCGTGAAAAGCCTGGTCCGAAATCCTGTTCATAATAAAACAATTTTGTTTTCACTTCAATATACAAAAGAATTTTACACGTAAAGTCATGATACATAAATTCGAAAAATGGCAGCTATGACATGGTAAAAAAACGATAAAAATTTAAGCCGTGTAGCGAAATATTACATCAATATGTCATCTACGATCGCTTTAACCGGCTGGTTGACACTGCGATAAAATTGGTTTTAATTAACTCAAATGTTGGAAAATTTAATTTAAAGTATGCTATTTGCACGAAAAGTACTAATTTTGTATACAAAATAATATTAAATGACTGTAAATATAGTAAATGCTCATGAAATATTATAAATTAAACGAATCGAATTTTGACCTTGTATGAAGTAATATGGTAAACGATTTTGACGGTTTTTCTCTAAATATATTTACGGCACTTTGACTTTGACTTTGACTTTGCATCTGCATTAATTATATTATACTATCATTTTAATGTTATATTTTCCATGGACATTCACACGTACGCATTGCAATTATACACTCATAAAAATACCTGTAACCTTGACTGTGTTTGTACAAAAGATGATACTCAAAGTGACAACAAAATATTTTCAAACAAAGAATAACAAGAGAATCAGGTTTCGTAAAGATTAGAAACTGTGATGTAATATCTCTGCAGCACTCTAAAAGACCTATTACACTTCGAATCAACGCTCGTAAAGCATCCATTGTTCTAGTCTGTTCCGATTACTGGCTTTCGTCTTCCCATCTCTTTCTCATTACTAGGTCTTTGATACTGCCATCCCTTTCACATTACTAGCATTTTAGATTACTAGGTTCGTGTTTTTCGAGGTAATTATTGTAATAGCGATTTCTACGATTTGTAGTACTACGCAAATAAACAATATAGAATTGTTAACATTATAGAACACTAATTGTACTTTTAATTGGTAAATAAGCCGCACTCGCATTTGGCCAATTTTTTAAGGTTCTATACCCCAAGGGTAGCAACGGAATCCTATTACTACTGCTCGGCTGTCCTCTTGGCTGTCATAGGACTGAAGCGTATGAACCATAATAGATTGACTTTAAATTTCCGCCGAATGTCGACACAAAACATTACGATATCATACTTCAAGTAGACGTGGATTCGTATAGATAATTGATTTTATTTAAATATTTTTATCGTACTCTGTATTTTATTTTTATTATGTTTTGGTATAACACCGATATTATTAGATAAGGTTAACTGTGTCTATAATAGTTACTGTGAATATCGGTTACAATTATTTTACTTAATATTCTGTTTTTCCTTAGTCGTGGTCTAAATAATGCTTAAAAATCAGTAACTAAACTATGCGGTTCATGAACCGGCGTCATCGATCCACATTTTACCCGAAAGTGGAACAATGCTTAATACTAAAATAGCTAGAGTTGGTTATGCGGTACCGTTATCGGGCCTTTTTGTCCTTTTTTGTCCCTCGTAGATAGCGACCGGGTAATTGTACTAAGCCGTTTTTGTCCCCGCTGTGACGCGGATTGGTTGAAATTTCATTATTCGCGTCATTAGCTTGTATCTACACGTTCGATGAGCCATTTTATTCACTTGTTGAAAAATTGGCTCTCAGTTTCATTCGATGCACTCAATAAAATCTATTACACTCAAATATTCTACGAAGGTTTTAGTTTAAATTTAAATCATTACACCGATGAAATTACGTTACGTAATTTTTCAAACTGATGTAAAAGCTTATTGATAGATTATTCGTATCATGTTTTGTGTTCGCATAATTTTAATTATCGACTTGCTTGAAGAATGCCCTCCTGACTGACCTAGTGTAGAGGTTGGTGATCCTAACTCATAAGTCGTAGTTTTGATTCTCACCAAAATGTGTGAGATGCGCGTGAATGTTACTTCTGTGTCTTGGTGAAAAATTTTGTATATATTATTTATATGTATTTAGAAATTTGTACACATGTACATATGTTTAACATTATCTGCTTACCATGGCAAAAAATCTGCTTAGTTTCGGGTGCGTTTTTTTATTGTCTGCGTATACTATGCGTAAACTCAAATAAAGACTGTATACTACCATATATCATATAAATGGTTAGGTTCATTTTCGTATTTGTTAATTTTCGTTCGAATAAAAAATAATAAAATGAGATTACACAAAGCGTAACATGAAAACTTTCGAACTTGGAAAGCTTTCAGAAGCCAATCAGCAATATTAGTATTAATTGCTATCTTGATTTAATTTAGTAAGATGTTTGAATTACAATTTTAAACTTTTTTCTTGTGTTTTGTTCAAAAATTCTTAAACTACTTCCATGTTCAATACGGTATGATCGAATCTTAAATTAAAAAAAATGGCCAAGGGCGAGTTCGACTCGGATACAAAAGGTTCCGTAACATTGTCTTTAAGAGAGATAAAAACCACATTTGTTGCGGCAAGCGCATTTACAAATACCACCCGAGAAACTAACAATTATTATGTAACATGTCTTGTATGTGTGTGCGTGTTTATATATGTGTGTTTATATTACATCACCACAATGGCCAACTACATGTCGAGGATTCTTGTGCAAATATTCCGTTATTATGTTTTAAAGTTTTATTTTGTTCTCTATTGTTGTTATTTTTTGTTGTTACAGTGGCCATACTAGCAATAACTGTGAGAAATTGTGTTTCAAGACAGTTCATAAAATACCCTATGACAGACAGACATACGGACAGTGAAGCCTTAGTAAATGGGTCCCGTCAGTAGTGATGCGTACGGAACCCCAAAAGGCAGCAAACGTTGCAATGTATTTCGGTTGACGGTGTATATTTAGGTGATACCTCTAAAAGGTATTCAGCGAAGGAATTCACGCGTGAACATCCTCTCAAGCCTATTCAATCGGAAACTGAGATTGTGTTCGATATATTGTAAAGATGGAAAAAGATTTGAGCCTAAACATAAATATTATGCGTTAAAAGCGAGAGTTTGTGCAGAATTGAATTTATCTGGATCTTAATACTTATACGGTATAGGTACCGTAACCGTAACATAAGATTACGAGTATAAACAGTAATTGCGAAGTGATTTTAAATTTGATCTATCCCGTCGAGGCTCCGGGATACATTTCTAACGCACCTCTGCTTTTTTGAAATTATGTATCACAAATTTAATATCACTTGCTTAACAATAACAAATAATATCAAGAGGAAGGCACATGGCCTGGGAGTTCTGGAAAAGTTCTGAAACATGTGTGAAGTCTACCAATCCTTACTTGGCAAGCATGGTGGATTATGGCTTGAGAAGAGACCGGTGCCCACCACGGGGTGGAAGACATGAGGGGTAATGATGATGATGACTTATAGGTACGTACTTATCACAAATTAGAAACCATGGCTAATTTAAAAATAACCAACTAACCTAACATATTTGTATTTGCATTCTTGAGTTGCTTAAGTTGTTTAAATATTTTTTATACTACTGTAGTAAATGAGCATGCAATCAATAAGATAAGATATGAGTACTACCCGAGTTCGCCACAGATCCGTTGCTACCTCTGGGGACCAAGTGGAAATGTGTCCTATAAGCGTTTCTCTTTTACCTACCCTTTAAAAGGAAACACAGTAACACAACACTGCTATTAGTAGGCAGAAAGGTATGGCGGTGGTGCTACCAGAGTCGAACGACAAAGAGTTCTACCATCTTTAAGTAGCACGTTTGCAATGCACGTAAAGCATACATGTAGATACTAATACTTATACCGTATACTGTTGTGCTATTCGAATTTGATGTAATACACTCTATACAATGCAGCTCCCATCCACAATTTCTAGAACATCTGACGTTTGTGTAGATACCCATTCAAGTGTTACAATGGTCATTGAACTGATGGAAACGTTAAGTGATTACTTTAGGCAATTACCAAAAGTAAGCAATTACTTGGATTCCTGATTACACTTAAATTTTCGGATTTCTAATTAGACTTAGATTTCATATCATGATTGGATTTCTGTAAAAAAAGCTAAGCGCGACTCGGAATCACACTCGAAGGGTTCTGGTGATACCATTAAGATTGAGTAAAGAAACATGTAAAACAAATACACGTCTGTAGCGTTAAGCGTAATTTATAGAAAAAACACCCTTGTGGTAAGTAGTAAATGCCGCCCGTGAACATAAGTAATCATCCTAAAGTACAATTAAATCATACCTAAGTTTGATCACAG
>DWOQ01000761.1:0-10446 GCA_018251115.1 Codatractus alcaeus
GTAATTTAAATTAAACATTGTAATCTGTGTGTAAAAATTACATATGTATGTATGTATGTATGTATATATGTATCTTTTGAATAGTTGCGTGTAAGTGTAATTAATAAGAATTTCGGTACAATTAATATTATCCAGTTTTTGGAAATATTATATTCGATCTCGTTAATGCCAATGGTATTAAATATCGTATAAAAACTAATTAGGGGTACTCACAAAAAAATAAAATGCTTAAATTAGGAACGTGTTGAGCAATGAATCCAATTTTGGCAGGAAAAAGTACGTTTGTTCAGTATCATTAATTGTATAATTTCTATGGTTAAAAGGATTTATTAAATCGATATTGAATATATAATCATAATCATCACCTCATATCTGTCCAACTGGGTTTAGGCCACACACGCACCACGCTGGCCAAGTGCGGATTGGTATACTTGCCACATTTTTAAAATATTTTATGTACGCATAATTTCATAATAACAGTTTTGCATTCCAGGAATTCGAATACTGGACTACTAGGCTATCACTGCATAGAATAGGACAAATAATATTAAGTAATGAAATCATTGTGTCAACACGAATCAATCTACGTACAACGAATGAATCACCGACATTTTGTCTAACACGTATCAATAGCTTTACGCCAGCTGATTTGCATTTTAGGTGCAATTTTGTTTACGAACTACACGATGAAACCACAGACGAAGTAATCACATAGACTCTTAATAGATTATTATTTTGTTCGAGTCAGTCTGAAAACTCACCGCGTTAGGGATCGCATAATGATTGACACAAAATTTAAATACACATTAGATCGATAATGTTAGTGTATGACACACGTAATACTAGAATCTTAATGTCTTATATTAGGAATGTATGGTGAAATTATACTACCAATATTATAATGAACATAGGCTTCATTTGACATTTATATGATGTAATCAGACATCCATTTGTCTGATGTAATCAGACAATGGATGAAAGACAAACCAGAAAACACCCAGTAGTCTATATCGTTACACTTTACCTTACACTAGGAGTCTATATCGTTAATTCATCTAAACTCGAAAAGTAACGACACGATTCGACTGGAATCGATACAACGAATTAATCACCGATGTTTGTACATTTGTCGGGTGTGTATCAATAACATTTCGCTGGGCGACCGGCGCAGTGTCATTCACAGCAGGTGGGGGTGAATGGCAGGTTGGCGCAAAGGTTACATCGTAAGGGTATTCTTGATTTGTGTGTAGGTGATACAGATAGAATGAATATATATAAAAGTGGAGAAATTTGCTTTTTTTAAACCAACCCTTCATTATTGTTCACACTCATGTATGTCGCGTGGTATGAGGTTTAAACGAAGTATACAAAAGTTTAATAACGTATTTTTTATAGTATTCTCATTCATTGATAATGTAAAGTTAGTATAAAGAGATTCCAAGCAAAATATGGAAGTGAAAAAAAAAAAAACTACTTTTCTACAAAGGATTTTAGACGCAATGTGTTTTGGAACGATGTTAATTGTCATAATAAACATCCCTAACATAATATGTATGATTTAGTAATAATGCATTACTCGTACACAAGAGCATGAGATAATCTTCTTAACAAGAATTACTTTGAGTGATTGTAATCATAACAACTAGGCAATAAGTCATGCATTTTAGAGACGATCTGATTAGGTTTAAACGGTTCGGAGTTCAGACCAAAAACAATAGGATAAGCATGGAACATTGCTTGGACTGGCATTTGTATAAGTGATTGCCATAAAGATTTCTATGCCATATTCCTGAAATCAAGAATTTGGTAGTAGGTATAATTTTGATGTTGTGCCAAATCATATTGCACCATTTAATGTCATCACATGCGATGAATTTTTACATTTTTTTCAAACATTCTTTAAAAAAATAAGTTGCAACTTCTCCGAGCTTTATACTGAATGCATTGGCCATAATACGTCACGCAAATCAGGGCTTAGTGACCTCCTTTTTGTTCGAGAAGTCTAGGTCAAGTCTATCTTTTTTAGTCTGCGGCTTGTACAAGTAAGTCTACGTACAGACGAAATGTCAAAACTTGAAAATTATCCGCGTTCGTGACTGAACTTTAGGCAATCACGCTCAACGCAACGCTCATCAAGCGCCTTCGCCTCCGGTGCCGTTTGCAATTGCGATAATGTGCCGATCGGACCTGCAATGCGCGTGAATTCGAGAAATAGGAACTCGATTTCTATTCGGTAAATTGTTTCCTCGACGTTCACTGGAAGCATCCAATAAAGTTTTCTTTATGAAATTGAAACAAGAAATGAGTTAGTAGTAATGGTACCCTGGTGGTAAGTGACTGCTACATCCCAATAATATCTGTGATCAACCCCACACAACGAACGAAGTCGGTTACAGATATGTTAATATTCACGAGTTATCAATTCGTGGATAGATTTATTTTCGTATTTCCCGCATCACACTTGATGCTGCCGCTATGAAGCAGAATTAGACGTAGCAAAAGTGCCTGAGCAGTCGAACTTAGACGGATTCTACCACCCTAACTGTTATTGGAAACTTCCGAAACTCCCGGTTGTCCCAGTGACACTGTTGTAATTATTACGCAATTAGTGCGCCAAAAGTTCGCGATTCCATTCTATTGCAGTATGGTATGGCATCCAAATATCTAGATGTCTAAAGTGTTGATGATCCATTATAATTTAAGAGTAGGTTACACAAAAAATATCCAAAGAAATTTAAAGGCGAAGTTCAAAAATCTTTTAACTTAGAATATATGAATCAACCCAAACGTTGACGTTACATTTACAAGTAAAAATGGATGTTAGACACATTAGAATGATGTTAAATCGCCAGAGACAAGACGAATTACCTATTTTAACTGCAGTTCCATTTTTAGGTTTTTGTAAAGACACGACGTAATTATATTAACTGAGATATGCTGCTTATACGATATATAAACACTTTCAAAATAAAATACTGTGTTAGATATTCGCATAAATCAACTTAAAACATTGCGTTGTAAATGTGTTTTTAATGGTGTGTTTCATAATAAAGGTAAGGCTGAGTATTTTGTAATTTTTCGTGGTTCACCTCAATATATCCTAAAACGTCTATGTTGCACTATTGAACTTTATAATTGGAGCAAGCGAGATCGCAGATCTGCTACGCCCCCGGTTCGTGCCTCAAATACAAACCGAAGACAGACGTGACCGGCATCAACGAGCATCGGATTTGAATAAATAAATCACGTCTGCTGCATCCCGGCTCATTTGTTAGCACTCTGAGAGAAAGGCGTTCGATTCCGCGCCTCGGACGCTATCACTGAACCGAATCTAGCTCTTACCACCACCCGCGAGCTGCGTGTGTATCAATACCGGAAATACTATATTTTAAATGAAAAGAAAGGCTTATATTATTAAGGGACAATACCTTATGCAGGGCATATCACAGAGGTGTTTTTCTAACAGGAACATAAACGTAACAATTGTCACAAAGAATACCTAGAAGAATATATAAGTTACATCGTGCGTGAGTTAAATACGATAGTTGGTCATTAACGTTACAATTTTAGTTTATTTCATATCAAAGTAGTCATTGCTGTTTTATCCGACCCCAAAAATATCTTAAGGTCCTTCTTAAGTTCATAAGAAAAGCGTTGACAAAGACTAAGAAAGAATATCTCGAAAATATTTATATATATATAGTACCTTCACTTTATAAACCTGCCCTTTATACGAGTATATAATCTAGCCATGTAGACGTACCTTTCTGCTATATGTCAGAAATACATTAGCCTGATGGTGCCACAAGGAAATATCGAAGTTCTATCTCCTGTAATTTTTAATCCTTACGTTATAAGACTACATATATGTATGTCAAAACTTTTTATCTTAGAGTATATTTACTTATATCATCGACCATTTTTGTCCCACTGCTGGCTCAGAACGAGAAGGATTTAGGCCATAGTCCACCACGCTGGCCAAGTGCGGATAGGTATTTGATGTGGTTCACTCACTTTTGTAATATTGAGGACTTATGAGGAATGGTTTAAACCATTTTCTCTTAGCCGCAATCGCACTATCCTTAACATGCCACCGAGGACATAAAATTTTTATCTCCAGAGAAAGCGCGGGCTCGCATTAAGGTTAGGTATTTCGTTTCCGGTTCAGTTCGGCTCGTGCGCGGTTATCGTCAGAACCATCGTTGCACCGCGATGCTATCGGGCCCGCACAGTTTCACACCAGAAGCCGTGATATGCTGCGATTTTTTCGCGTGTTACATCGTTAATCCTTAATTTCTTAAATTTAAGTATAAGCCTGTGCCATGCTACCTGATCGAAAGAGGTGTAACAGAGACATCTGTAATCAAGTCCAAATAAGATTGAAGGCCTTCTGAAGTCTCGCTTGAGGGCGGCTGCAGGTGCAATGCTACCTCGAAGACTAAATTGATATGTCTCGTGTGTCTCTCTTACCGCATCCGTTGAGTACGTTCTTTTTTGAAACAGTAGCGACTCCAAGGGTGTATAGAGTAGGAGTAGCGGTAGTGCCACCGGAGTATAACCACGAAGGGTTTTACCACCTTTTACATAACTTTAACGTGCTGGTCGCGTGTGGTAACGCCTTTTTGAAATCAATAAAATCACCGGAAGCTGTAAATTACTTGATGCTATAATTCGTTTTTATGATAAGCTCTTAAGTGTATTATTAAGCCCTTCGTTAATTAATAATCGTTAATATTTTATTTCATGCTAAAATTACGATAAAAACAATTTTGTTAAGGTATATTAATTGCTGAATTCTTTAGTAATCGTAGCGTAGGTATTATTGGAAATTAACTATAACCTGTTTAAATTAAGTGTTTATTTTAACAGACTTTAAAACGGAGGAGGATCTTAATTAGATTGTAGTTTTTTAATGCTTATAACGCCTTTATTCCGTTATTGTGGACGAATAAAAAAAAAATTATTTTGTTGCCAAGGTTGGCTTATTTTCATAGGGTCCGATTTTTTTTTTTCGGCAAATAACCTTGGGTTTCGAAGATACATCAAGAGACTCCTAAAAACAAATAGGATGCATATTGATTGAGATTTTGGTAGGTTTATGATAATCCAAGACCAAGGTACCAAACTATGGTCATGGTTATGCCTGACAACTGTTTTGATAATTGCGAACTACAGTAACAGATTGCGATTAAGGTAAACAAACATCTGTTTTAAAGTCTAGTCTTAGTTAACCAGAACAGAGCAGTTTTACGCTACACTTATGAGGCAAAGATAAGACGGAACCGCCACACCTACTTACCTGCATGGTTATTTAAATGTAAAAAATGTTTAAATCGTAAAATATTTTGGCGTTATGACATCGACAAACGCAGATTATAATATTTTGGAGGACAAAAGTTCGTTAAACGCGTATGTCACTTAGATGATGCAACGTTCTCGCGTACCACCGATAAAGTCAGCGATGCGTCACGGCGCCATACAAGGCGTCCCGTTGAACCCTGCCAGGTACCAGGTTGTTGCGAAACGGCGTCGCGAGGTCGCGACATCCCTATCGCGACATCTGTCGGCCATGGCACCGCAGATAGACCCTATGCGACGTAATTATCCCACTTTGTCGGCGACGTCGTCGATAGTCCGGAACATTTTCATGAGTGATTTCGGAAATACTAAATTTTAGGGTTCTCTACTAGGATTAATTGCGCTGAAACATGACTTTGATTTACAAAAATAACGTTAATTTGTATAACTAACCGTAGTAGAACGTTTTGTAAATTTGAAGAATCTAACTATTACGGTTTATTAGATACAGACGTAACAGACGGACAGACGGACAAAGTGACAGCGGGGTCTAAGTGGGGTATGGGACCCTAAAAGTACACTCTCAACATACGCAAATATTAATTAATTCAAACGTTAATTTGATGTAAATAACATTTACGTTCGTTTCAGAGTTAACGGCAAGCGTACTATTCATGGTTTTTATCAACACGTCCCAACATATATTTAAGCATAGATTTTTATCGTGACACTTATGACGTACAAGGTTTGGTTGCATTAATAACGGCTTATCATCCCTTATGCACCCCACGTACGCACCCTTACAGTTGCGACCCAACGCGCCCACACAGAAGGCTCCTAATAATTACCTGCGAGTGGAATACTAATGACTTTTGCGAAGTGTCTTTTTTTAAATGTGACTTTACTTTTATTTTATCGATTTTGAACGTGTCACAAAGTTCTTCCCGAGGAAATCCCGGAACGTTATGATATTTTGCTGTCCTATAAACGTAAAAGTATATAGTAAGTAAAAATTCCTTGAAACTGGCGATGCATTGGTGAGTCCTTTTGTATTCGAAATATCCAAACATGGCAACAACTCCCCATCAGAAGGTCCATCTACTTTTCAGGCGAAGACGTATCTAAGAGGATTTGGTATACAAGTCGCAAAATATTTTTGCTGTTCGGGACTTATTATTATTAGTAAACTTCAATAGGTGCATAGAAGCATGACGTAAATAGGAATGATGGTACTAGGGATTATACCCTTCAGAAAGCGATAGTTATCGGTAACAGTGTACGCTGCACTCAAGTGCCATCGGCAATATCAATTCGATTGTATTGCATTTCCAGTAACAAAAGAAATGAAGCGATTGAAACAAAAAGCTCAGATATGAGAACTATTCACAGTGCACAGTGGGTTTTGTTCGAATCTGTAATTAATGTCAATTGTTGTTGACAATCGAGTATCGCTTTCATACAACGGGTTGGGAATTTGTATTGTTTTGCTATTCGCAGTGTTGGTTTTTGCTTTAAGAAAACCAATAAGCCTGTCTCATTAGTAGATTTCTAGCATGCAACTCTTTCTTGCTTATATAATCTTGGAAACTCGACACAAGAACAAAAATAGCGATTTTTGTAAGAAATTACATACGCTAAAAACATATCGGGTAATAATTAATTATAAAAAAAAAACATTAATTTTTATCTTGCGTACACATCATCAGAAACCGGCTGCATGTCAATTACCTTACCTATCTCTCTCTATAAACACACGAGTTATAAATATATTGTGCTTTTCTAGGGTTCCGTTCCGATCCAATCTCCGATCCAATTCCGTTCCGTTCCGACCAAAGTCCTATATCCTATAAACTGTAACAGGTACACATTTAAAATTTTCACAAGGTGTGTATGACTATAGTCGCCATGACAGTAAATAGTAAAAACAAATTAATGTAAAAGAAAATGTTTAATAATAACAATAGTTGTCTATATAAATCTAGCTACCTATGTTGCGATTGCAGGGACGTGGGGCTACTCACAATATCGTCATATTATGTTGAAATATTCCTGATACATGTATGTATATGTTGCTTTTCGATCCTAACGAACGAGATACGGAATCCTTCATTTGTGTCCGATTCGCACTTGACCAAGTTTTCATTTGAGTCGTTTTAAAAAAATCTTTTAATTTGAGTCATTTGTGTTAAAAGCCCATAAACACCAAATAAGTCGGTTAAATCGGTGCAATATAATCTTTATGAGTTGGTAGAGCAAATAAAATCGGTAATGGGAGTTGCAAATTACTCAGAAAAAGTGCAGGATTGTTCATGCGTAGTCTATTTATGTATAATCGCTGCGATGTTTTTACTTTTAAAGCTTTTGAACGTTTAAGCGAAAATAGCAAGAAAATAATATACCTAGTAGTAGAAGCAGTGACCGTTTATGCAGTTTATCGTAATTATACATTTATTTCTGCGTTCAGTTTTTTCTCTATGTTAAGGCCGTAGTTCAACAGTTTCGATAGCGAATTAATAAACTTAAAGACACGCTTAACAATATTGGAGATGTTCCTAATGTAGAGATTTCTTTAAAATGTTGTCCTATTAATATAAGTAAAATCCAAAATTACGAAGAGAAATTGCGGTGCCATTGAAGATTTAAACAATTATAAAGGCTTAATTAATCTTACTAAGCGCGTATCACATAGATTGATAAAGTAGCTTCATCCTGCTTAGTCTTATCACTTTAGCATCCAAGTTATAAGCTCAAACTATGCAGTGAACGTAAAACGGGTTTCTTGTAAAGTATTACGGGTCAAACTAACCCCCATTCCATTGTGTTCATGTCTCTTCTTTTCATCTCATTAAAACGCATTGGGCTTAGGCCCCCGTGATCGCTTTGATCTTCCCTTATCAGGAGCCCCATATTATAAGAATGGCATTAATTTAAATTTAAATGTGCTTACGATAACAACTTTATTTTTTAGGTTCCGTATCCAAGGGGTTCCAACGGACTACTAAGACTCCGCTGTACGTTTGTCACAGGCCTGTATTTTGTCACAGGGCCGTTATAACAAAAAATAATGAAAAATGTTATGTTGTAAGAATCCACGCTATCTGTATGCCATTGCGGCTGCGTACGATTACCTACATGAAGGGTGACATCGTAATGTTTGTTACAATGTCCGACAGTATTTCAATATATTGCATCTGCCCCTACATATGTTTTAGTTTAACGTGTTTACTCGATCTTAATATGTATTGATGGTACGAAACTCTTCATTAGGAAGTCCAACTCACGTTTGGCCGAATTTTTAATAAAAGGTTATGACCATAACCTATTCTATATTAGAGCGGACGTAAATAATTTTTACGTTAAAGTTCTTAAAAGCAACGGGTTTCAATTGCTACTATTTTTTTGTTTTATGTTACCGTTTTGTGGGACCATCCGTGAAGCATCCAATAATGATGAAAATATAAACGAACATAGATCTTCTTCCTTTTTTGTAATCGGTTAAAATATTGAACTGAGGAAATGCGATTGCATTTGCATTGCGAGTGGGGGACCACACGATTATTTTGAAAACCGGTCTATACGTGTACTTAGGTACCTATAGCGAAATTGCTCCTGTAGTCATCACAACGTGGGGGCAAACCTAGCGCCCCCGTGGGCAACCTTTTCTGTACCAAATATACGCCTCTAATGCCATAATCAAAAAGGTTTATATTTCACTATCACCACATCGAAGTGATTGCTTACTTAACGCGCATGCGTTTATTTTGGAGGGAAAAACAGACAACAGTGTCGTCATGGCAATGTCGAACCAAGCTATCGTACCTTTCATACGAATGCAGTGCAGCGTCATAATTACCAAGTCGCGCTTGTGTTAAATACATTCGCTTATCGGCAAATAAATTGTCGGTTACACGTATTTTGTATTTACTGCTCGGTAAACACGAGTGCTGTGTTCAAGATACGATAAATAAAGCCTTTGTTTGAAGTGTTTATTGGGATTGAAACGATCGCGAGGTTTGTTTGTGTATGTTGTGTTTGCGTTAGCCCATATTTGCACTTGTTCTCTCTGATTGGTTTCGACTGCAATATATATTCTATATTGTAAAATTACACTTTCTGTTTCGTTTTTTTGTTTTATACATGTTAAAGATAACATTTTTCATGTTTTTATGGTCCCCTACTCAAATTGTGTCAATGGTGCCCATTACTAAAGGTCTCCCCTTCCCGATCATAGTCTTCTGTCCTCCCAGGCTTGAGCTCCGCTAGGGCTTGCTTCAAAAAAATCCGGTGAAGCTGTCTAGGCCACTATCGCCAACAGTAACTACACAATTCAAAAAATATACTAACGGTCTGTTGTCTCTCTGTTAGTTGGATCGTCTGTCCGTATGTCAGTTTGTATTTGGTGAACTGTAACAGATAGATATTTGAAATTATCATAGAGTGTATACTTCTCGTATCTATAACAACTGATAATAAAAAACACGAAGTAAAATATAAGGTAATGAAAAATAATAAATGTTATCTATAAGCGATATGGGAGTACCCACATAAGGTGTAATGTTGTGCTATTTATGGGTGATATCTGGAGGTACTTGTTTCGTTTATCGTAACAACGCGTTATCGTTCGGCTTTTTAACTCGATCTTAATGACGGTGGTATGGAATCCGTCGTGCGCGAGTTCGACTCGCACTTAGCAAATTTCTCTTATTTTTTTCTTATTTTTATAAGTGGCTTTTGTAGCCGTTGGTCATCTGTTTAACTTCATTTAGAATTTGAGTCTTAACTGCAATCGGCAATGGATGCGTTGTTACCTATGAGTTTAAAGTAAAATGCCGCCTCTTGAAATATGTCTTGCTTACAACAACCTTGTAATCAGAACACGGCGTTTTACATTGTTGTTATTTATTAGAAACATGTGTATTAATAAAGGAAGGGAGAAGAAATAGTTAAAGGAAACAGTTCTCATATTAGAGAGTACATAGAGTATTCTTTTAAAGATTATATGTCGTTGTAATTACCGACTTTTAGCTGTGTATTTGATGTGTTACATTTACACTCCATTACTAACTGACCAAATAATTCGTTTCTGGTTTTGCACCCTTGCAAGGCTGGAGCAGGTCGCTAGTATTAGATTTGGCGGCGGTGCGCCGG
>DWOQ01000762.1:0-10445 GCA_018251115.1 Codatractus alcaeus
GCTAAGTTTTCGAAACACCTTGCATATATACAAGCTCCGATCTAAGACTATCGGAATACGTCCGCTTCCCAGACAATCACCTAGCGTAGCAGGTTATCTCCCATTGCCAAAAACGCTTCAGCCATTATGTAAATACGAATTTTCTCTTGTTTCTCTGTTATACGCATTCCATTGAGACAATTACCAATAGGTATATCTGAATCTTACGACTAAATTTTTAAAATATTACTTTTTCTTTGTACGTAATTCTGCGCTCTCATGGTCATTGCATACGAAGTAAACCCACACATCGCCGCGATCACAACTGAGTAAAATGACCGATTGTCCAACTTCGTATTGATTGTATGTAATTGGTGCTCTATTCTGAATCTGGCGTAAAGTTCAAAGTACTGGCCATTAGCAATTGAGATTATTCAAATTAGGGCACATCCCTACACCTAAACTGTACAGCTTAGAATAATCAACGTTCTGTTGACCCCACATCTAATTATCTCACAATACACTATAATTAGTATTAAAAAAGCGTTGATTAAATGTGTATTCCGAAATACATTTTCCAATATAGCTTTACACCGTTTTCATCCTTGTTTAAAAGTAATATTCAGAGCATTTTCCCCCATTTATCCACCATCCCCCTTCCACTTCCCTTACCCCCAATTGCCCCTAGTCTCTTTTCCCATTTAAAAAAAACTGAAATTTAAATTTTTGTTCAACACGCTCGATACTCGCGATACATCATAATACGTGTCAAAGCGCTTATGACTCGTAGAAATAAGTAGTCTACGGAGTTTAGCCAAGAAAGACTACCGCCTCTAGAGAATCCTTCTTTGAAGTAAAGTATTTAGATAAGTTACGTGTACAGCCCCGCGGATTGTGCTGTTCTCAACTGATCCGCAAAGCTAAGCAACGTTGAGCGCAATTGGATTGGTCACCGCTAGTGGCTAAATTTCAGACGCACTTCTGTGCTTCGGGCATTTTAAGCCGGTCGGTCCCCGTTATTATCACTGGATAGCGATCGTTAAATCTTTTCGGAGGCCTTATAGAAAAATATCACGAGTTAGCCACGAAGTGACTGGCCACGAACCTGATTCAAACCAGGAGTAGACCACAAATGCGTTGCTACTATCTCTTTCTTATACTGCAAACCAGAACACAGCAGACATTGACATGGCAGAAATAGGACCAGATGTCTCACCACGAAGAGTTCCACCTTTATATTTATAATAAAAATGCAGGAAGGGTTTCAACAAGTTATAAGTAATGTAACATACTTCATAGTCTTAGGGTCGGTGGTAATCTTCACTTTGTCGTTAGTGATGTACTGGATGTTCTTGGTGATGTCCTGGGAGTGCGCGCCGCGTTCGCTGCAGACCATGGCAACTGGCGCGCACGATAGCAACGGACGGAGCGACACCTGATGACAACAAACTACATATTAGAAGGTGATAGAACTTATTGACGCATGCGTAAAACTGCAATATACCAATATCTGCCTTTGGAACTGCCTTTTTTGTCAACCAACTTAAAACTCTACGTGGTTCTTAAATATTTAAAATATTTGTATTACTATTTGTTAATTCATAATTTCGTCATTGAGCAGTGCAAGCTGACAACAATTCGACCTCTCAAACGGGAGGTCCTAGGTTCAGATTCAGATAGGTGCCTAGGATAGGCACGCACCGCTGATTTTTTCGAAATTATATGCCTATTACAAATTAATTATCACTTGCTTAACGGTGAATGAAAACATCGTGAAGAAACATACAAGACTAAGAGTTCTTTTAAAAATAGTAATCCCAAAGGTGTGTGAAGTCTATTAATCCGCACTTGGCTCTCTGAGGTGACCTGTGCCCCAGCAGTGGCACAAAAACGGTTTATAATGAACTTCATCATTTATATCGCCAAGAAGTATATAACTTCCAAAGTATAGATTTACGTTGTTGTTGTTTCAGGTTATTCCTCAAACAGGCTAAGACGTAGTCAAAATGGAGAATATGAGCGCCAAACACGATTATGTGAAAAATTAATCCTTCACATATAACCTCCAATAGACATTATAAAAATCATTCCCACGTAATTGAAGCTTAATAAGACGGTTAATTGTATGATTTGTCTAAGTGGCTAAATAATAACAGTATTTAAATAAGAATTTAATATATATTATTATTATTATATGAAGACCGTTACTTATTGTTCTTATATCGCATATATATGTGTATATTTTTACGAGATAATTTTTTGTCAAATAGTGGTAAGACAATACAGAAGAAAGTGACCACATAAGTGTGGCGAAGCCTCCGCGTCATATCGAAAAATCTACCTTAAGGTCTAATAGCCATATACAGTTGTAACCGAAATCAATGGATATCCGTAATAAAAACTATGCGAAATCGTACCAGTAACATAAAATTTTCTCAAATTAGGAATAAATGTATTCCTAATATTGTATGGTAGGTGGTAGAACTCATATAGTTCGACCGGGGAGGTACCACCGCCACCCTCATGATCCTCCGTGAAGCAATTTTTGTGTTTCGGTTTGGAGAGGCGTGGTTGCCGGCTATACTTTAATACGAAGCGAACATCTTTTTCCTCAGGGGTAGCGACTTAATAATTGTACTTAGGGATGATTAATAATGTCCATGGGTCCATGCCCTTTATGGTTAAGGTTTTCATTGGATTAATACAAGAAACAAATACATGCAAATGAAAGATCTAAGGTATATGAAGTCATATTTAGACGTTGATCGAATTTACCAGCGCCGAGAATTACTTAAGGCCATAATTAGATTAGAGATAGATTATTTTGGCCTTAATTATTATTATAAATAGGTATAAAATAAGCAAATAAACAGTTAAAAGGTTGCGACCCATACCCAGAACGTTTACTAGTGGTACACTAGTATAGTGATGATAATTTTAAGTAACATACTCACACATTTGCAAATCTCTTACTACTAGTTATTCAATTTGAAAATTTTCTACACCGATAAGCTACTTATGTATTTTTATTAAAAAATATGATAACATTTGTATTCATAATAGAAAGTTACTTTAAAAAATGCTCTGTCATAATTTTTATCTATGCGTATTTGCATGGACACCTTATTAATACAAATGAATTAAAATACTATTCAAAGTTGTCTCTAAATTTTAAGGCTCCGACATGACAGTTTTATACACAATACACAATTTTATTTTATTCGTTAACTGGCTTAAAATAAATACATAAGTAAACACTACAAAACGGCAAACGTTGCCTTACAATAACAAGCAATTCACAACCATTCCAGAGAAATAAAGAATAACAATTAGTAAGCACTAAATACGTTTCTCCTTAATTAAACTAAATAACAACGTGAGTCATGCGAGAGCTTGTTGACGACAGCATCGTTACACAAGTGATAAAAATTTGTATTACAAAAATCAACAACAATAAAAATTCTTATGACTGTTCACAGTTGGAGAGAAACTCAATGTATGTAAAGTTATCAACGGTATATGTATTCATATTTACGATGGCCAGGGTCCAGGGTTGACAACCCAACCGAACCGCTGATTTTTCGAATTATGTGCTTATTAGAAATCAATTATTAAACATCGTGAATAAACTCACTTACTTATGACTTTATGTGAACTATGAATTTTCTAGACGGAGTTTGAAGTCCCCCAATCCGCACGTGGCCAGCGTGGTGAACTATGGCCCGAATCCTTTTTTGTCTGATAGAGAGGTCTCCTCACACATTTGTGCCCAGCAGTGGACCATAACTCTTTGATTATGAACATTTTTAAACCACGAATGAAATTCAGCTTTATCTTATTAAGTCAATAAATTTAGAAGTTTCATAATTACTAGACAAAATCTTTAAAGCCACCGCCTTAAATTTTAACACAAGTTGTGTGGTAGATAGATGTTTATAACACTAGGGAGCGCATAGAGTTGCAAGCAAGTTAGGAAATAAGTAACTGGATGAGGAGAGTCGCAGATCGAATTAAGAGAGCCCAATTCCAACAACATGAAATAACGTAAAGGAACATCAACGAAAGGTTATTTTACGTACTTTGCACATTTGTAGATAAGTGATTTACCCTCATTATCAGATGTGTTGTGTTAGTAAGTGTATACTCGTATATTGTGTGACCAGCATAGCCGACGGCGCAGGGTGTACGGTAAAACAAACGAGTTTATGTTTACACGTTATCTAACCATCTTTGTAGTGCCCGGCGGTTTCTTTCATTCTGAAACTAGAGGATCTGAAATACTAAATCTGTTCTTATAACGGGACGAAGACCAAATGCGCTGCTCAAGAGCAGCACATAACATCAATGAGCAACGCACTTACGAGGGGAATTGGACGTAAGGAAAGGTCTTCGAGGCCCGTAGACCCAGCGCCATTGAACGAAGTCACACCGCGACATAGGACGACCACTTTCATTCCTTTAATATTCGTAACGCAATTGTTATTGTTGTCAATAAATAATAATAAAAACGTGAGACAACTGTGAAAAAGTCATAAAAGTGTTTATCTGTCGAAATTCCTCCGCTCGTAAACAAAGCTTATCTTCATTAGTTAACCTTCTAACCCGTGTAACGCCGGTTATCTTGTGTTATTGTATAATTCCGTTAATTACATCGAAATAATCTTCATGAATAAACAAGAGTTTAATATTAAACTAAATACAAAGAACGCCCCTCTAGTGTTATTCTGTGTTTAATTTCATCATCTTAAAACGACTTATCATGTAAATTTAATGTGATTGATTACGTGAAATTTATAATTTAATGTAAAAACTGTGTATAATGATAATGAATGTAATCCTATAATCCTAAACTCACATATTAGCAGTTACGTATCGATTATTTAAAAATATTAATTAGTTTTTTGTGTTAAATAACGGTTATTTCGCAATACTTAATACAAGTATCAACTGTTAATTCGTAAATTTAACTTTAAATATTACTTTGGCACCGTATATATTGTAATATTATTTACACACTTTGTAATTTCATTCTTCATCTCCCCATCAAATGTAACTAAAGTAACTTATTCTATTTTTCCACGACACTGTAAATGACAATAATCCGCACCCTTAAATAAAATTGTTGCAAAACTACTGTTTTACAAACATGAATAAAATGTGGAGACAATAACTACGACATTACTACTATAATTAGATAAATTGTCTGTACGTATTAACCGGATAAAACAAAGACATTAATAATTAATGTATGATAGTAGTAACATTAGAGAATTTTATATTAGAGTTATATTTATCCAAGTATTACTTAATATAATCTATCACTAATTTATCACAACAGTTACGCACGTACTATAACTATAACTTAACATTTAGATTAATATAATTTTAGTTAAAACTATATCACAGATTCAATCGTTATGCCCATTAAAACGAACCAAATATCACACATAATAAACATTCAACGCACTTTATTCCACTTCCGGTTTTAAGGATAGGTATACTTTAAATATAATAACGGTATTTTCACTTTATTCGTTTTCGTACGCACTTTGTTAAGATTTCCTACACTTACACTGTACACTACACAGTAAAACATCACTTTAACATCACTATTACTAAATTAGCACTTCACCAATCATTTTATAAAATATACGTTTTGGAACTAAACTACACTATAAGACTTATTCCCGACAAGTACCGTTACTTCCTGGTTGCGTTCACAAAAATAACTGAACATTGGCAAGGTATGTCCAAAATATATACCAAAATCCCCCTAATATTGCTTGCGAAATCATTACGAATACCTTTCCCACGGGATGAACTTCAATACACTTTGACCTTAACATTGTTATTGTCTGCAAAATCATTGTCTTGCAAATTCCTTGCGCCCCTTGTCTAAGGGGAGCGTCTTCGTCCTTGCAATTCCCAAAGTCGCCGCTAGATGGCTCTACTTTGACTTAAAGCTTAAATTAAACCTTTCTCGTCAAGATTTAAGTGTTATAAGTATAACAATGGATTAAGTTGCTACTTACCATAAAAAACTGCTTATTATTTTATCTTCATATTATTTAATACCCATCGATTTTATGTTCGTATTTATATTTCTGAAAGATCAACTCGAATCGAGTCTTTCCATTAAAGACGCTTTAAATTATAAAAATATTTAAGCATAAAACATTCAGTAATATTCAATAATTTACATCTATGATTATATGATATGATATGATTACCTAACAGCATACAAACATTACCGTAAAAGGCGCCGAAAGTGTAAGACTTACGAACGAAAATTAAAAAAATATCCAAAAATATTGATTTAATCATATTGTATTGTATGATATATTGTTTGTTCTATATGAACAAAGATTAGAGGTACAACGTCTATACATTTTATTTTCCCGAGATTAGGATGGATTGAGGAGCCCCCATTGAGACGCAAATTCACTGTTGTTTCATTTTGTTGGCGGCAAAATAGTGCTTAAGTTTAGAAGTACTCACACAGCCCTAAAATCTCATATCGGAGCTTACGGTATCTCATAGTACAGTGCCTGGTATTAATTAAAGCGAACACCAGCAGATAAGTTCGCAGCGGTATCGCGATGGAATGTGACGGTATCGCGTAGACCCCGTGCTCAGCTTCAGGACGTAAACAGACCGTATCGGACCGAAAATTATGTAAACGCCTTCCCGAGATTGCGGATAGTAAAACAATTATTTATTCAACGCTTATTTTGCTGTGTAATACGGAATTATACTATGAAGGACCCAGTAATAGGAGCTGTAAATATGTGGTTCAAATCACGATTCGACGACCCGCGTGACAGTGCAGTCACCACAACGGTCTGACACGCAAAGGGTTCGATTCCAGCCAGTCACAAATTTAAGTCTGGGTGTTTGTGTATTGTCTTTGTATGTGTACATAGCACCCACGACACCAGGATTTCTAGTGTGGGGCTATGAGTGTAGAAAGCGACTTCTTTAAAAAATCATAGCATTGATTTTTGTTAAGTTTAGACGGACAGTTGCAAAGGAAATAAAATGTGTTATTTTTAACTTAATTGATCTTTTTCTTTAACAACTTGAACTTAAATAAATTTCCTTTTAATAATGAATATTTTTTAATAAAGCAAATAACTAGCTACTAAACATTCGTTAAACCACTTAAATAGTAAAAATAACATCGTTTTAATATGTTAAATCGATCATTCTAGATATAAAAACTCCATATCATTATATTTCCGTTTGAGAACCTATTAAACAAATTTCCATATTTGTACGCACGAGAAACTCTCAATAGAATCTCACGTGTTACTGAGCGCAATCGATTATTATTTTCATACAATCGTATATCTAAAGGTCACGCGTAATGCCATTCAGTGTGCATTATTCAATATTAAAGAAACTATCCATTTGTATCGCACAAAACATCGCACGCGACACCGCTGCTACGGAAAACGAGCTCTAAGCGCGAAACTATAAAGTATTTTTCATATTGAACGCTTATTTCGTAGTAACTATTTAAGATTATTTGTAAAACATCGAACGCAAGGCGCAGGTTATCGGATAGTGGCATCTCTGAGTAACACACTAAGGGCTAAAATTACGTTTCGGTGCCGAAGTGAGATTGTGTATCGAAGCCAGGAAGCGCATTGTTAGGTCACGTTCTCACAACTCCCCTTTTCTTTGAGGGGGAATAAATAATTGCACTTTTTTCTGTCGCATATGGCCAAGGAAACGGAGGATTGTGCAAGATCGTTCCCACGGTTTGCCCCTTGGTTATAAAGGCCGATCGAGGTCAAGAAAAAATACGTGCTACCATAATGTGGGGGTTTCTTTTGTAACGGCAGATGCGGCGAATCTAGGGTTAAACGCGGAATAGTGTTTGGCGAAATGGATCGATTGACGCGATTCGGATCTTATTGGAGAATTTTTATGGTGATTTATGACTCGCTCTGCCTGTGATTGTTTTTGATTTAAACAATGTCATTGAAACATTATATATGTACAGATGATTTAGTGAACCCAATTAATAACTAGCACTTAAGTATTTTTATTTATTATAATTATGTAAAATATAAAAATAAAAATCTTGTCCAAAGAATGTATTAAACAACGATTTAACATAAGATTATAAATTAATAAAAATATTGTCAAATAATTTTAATTTTAATAAGAGATTTAAATTCATTATTACGTCCCTGTTGAGTACATTGATAGAAATTATGCGTAACGGGATTAGTACTGAACTAAACACGCGTTAATGAATTATCAATCAAATTTGTAAATAAATCAGTTAAATAATATGTAATACAAATAAACTACATTATATATGTTTGCAGCCGTTAGAAACAAAAAGTAGAAGTCCAAAAAAACAAGAATTGCACCTTTTCGTTCTTCACCTATTTTGAACTGGTCGCTTTCCCACGCTCGCTCGCGCCAGTTGCGTCTCCCCTCGTCTTTTTTATTCGTATTCTTTCTTGCCATTTTATTTTTATTTTTAAACGACTCGTGTAATAATTATCTCGATGGCTTCGATAATTTATCAAGTAGATATTCAAACGTTTTAGTGGTTTTGCGGACATTTATTTCGTTTCTATTTTAGATTTAAGCGCATAATTTTCTTAATGCAAAAATCTGGTTTCATGAACATGAAGGTATCTTTTAACATGATTTTTTTGTTTTTTAAGTAGAAACAGTTTTTAAAACAAACTAAATTACGTGCCTAAGCTGTTTTCACGCGTACTTTACCTCTTAATAATCATAATAAACGATCAATAGGGGCATGTGCAGATGAGATGGGAACCAGCCTACGACGTACAATCAACCGTAGCTCAAATGAATACGATCCCTTAACGCTTAATATACGACTTATAGATCAGCAAGTCTACGAAAATCCGATCTTAACACATGGTTATAAAAACTAAATTCGTAAAGGTGGCTCAACACTATCGCTGACAGTTGAGAGAAGAGCGCACATTGCGTGTACGCGCTCCGTTCCCACGATCCACGCGACATATGGCGCGAGCTGCACTTACGCTCAATGGTGACGCGTGCACAAAAAAACCGGGACTTAGCGGATCTACCCTGAATACAGATAAGCAACTGTATAATGGACGTCTTCGCTTTCGGTTGGGAGATAATTCTGTTTGTTACTTAGGGAATTAAGATAAACATATCAAAGAAATACGGCGGCTAGATCTTAGTCTAACTTAGAAATAATGATTTACAAAAATAAAATATCTATAAATACAAATGTTATGTCTGAATTATATGCTGCAAAAAATGCCTGAAAATATTTTATCTAAATTTTTAATAATGTACCTATAGAATTATGCATTTTCTTATGTGCAAGCTCGATTTTATTAATAACATTTAATGTAAGAAATGCTCACTCATCACACGATACGATCCGCGAAATGACCCTACAATATTTAAGGAAGTTATGCATGTACGAACGCGGGTTGTAAAATAAAAAAAGAAACAAAAAATGAAGGTCAAATCGTTCCAATTTGAATTTTCGAGTAGTGTTTTATAGCGGGGCAGGTGTCGTTCCGCGCAACTGTCGCCGTTCCCACGGCCCGCGAACACCGGCCCTCTGATCGCTCATACATTATCGTATGCGAGCGTGTGATGATTGCCAATTATGAAATTATTGAAAATTGTTCGAGTATCCAATGTTTGACGCTTTTTTTAGCAGATAGTTCGATAGATGTAGGTACAGCTTTGTAACTATAAATATCTGATAGTATTCACAATGAACTCCAAATTATTAAAATTGCTAGGATATACTTATGTATGAATTTTTTTTTCCAGATAGTTCGATATATATGGGTACAGCTTCTTGACTATGTAATAGTATAGTTTTCATAATAGAACTATTAACTTATGCCACAAATTAGTTAAACCGTTAATAAAAATAAACTTTTACACTTTGGTTATGATCAAATTTGATATGTCAACACAATAACCCATATTGTATAGACGTACATTAAATTCACACATAAACATAATAAAATGATGCCGTATTCAGATTCTTAGAAGACTGCAATATTAATTCTAAATAAACTCATAGAGTAAATAAGTTGTCTATGATATGACGTTGCATAGATGACATCTAATCTAATGTATTTTGATAACCGTTACAATGTGGCGCCAACCATTCATAATTTATGCAACGCATCCAACGTCTTATACCCGAAAACAAGTCTTCGGCACCAATCGCCCACATAAAATATACATAACATTTTCTTTCGTAAGTTTACGATAATTTAAGAATTGCTTTTTGAGCGAAGAAATTTTGAAAAGGTTTTATTATAATTCGTAGAGTCATGTCACCGGGCTGGTAGAGTCACACGCAAACACAATCATTATACATCTAAATAATGCTCTATCATGCTATCATTGTGGTTAGTGACGCGTGCGCAACTGACATTGTAACTTGTTAGACGTAATTCGAATGGTCACAC
>DWOQ01000763.1:0-10442 GCA_018251115.1 Codatractus alcaeus
TTGTCCCGGCAACCAGTGAGCCAATCCGAATCCAAGTGATTAGTAATGAGCATTATCAACGTACTTTCGTATTCATGTCCAAAGTCGAAACATAACATATTAAAATAATAAATGTTTGAAACAAAATAACATTATAATAATATTAAAGATAACACAACATTAAAGATGTCGAAATATATAAAAGTCTAAACTTATGTAATGTGTTGTTTACATTTGTATAAAGGAAATTTGGAGGTCACATGCTGTAATAGGTTCCAGTTGTTACCATTATATTGAAGTTAGTAAACCTTTTCGAAATAAACTGCTGAAAGTTATATACCTGTTTAGGTATTATTTATTGAAAATGTGAGTTACAATTGAAGAAAAATGTAAATTGTAATTGTGAAAAAATAAATAATACAATATATGAGTAGAAGGCCGTGTGCTATTGATTATTGCAGTAAATTAATCTATACTTAATATGAAAAATAAATTAAATGTTATGTTACCGTAAAATGAACGGGATATGTAATCTGATATCGGAAATATTAATCTTTATTTCGCTATAAATTTGGATTCATTCATCAAATTGAGACCCTTTAATCTCGCAAAAGCAATTTTTAAACGAATCGTTTTCAATGCGAACATTTTAAAGAAGCAAGCCGCAATTTTGCATACGGATTTTACGATGAAAAGCTTTTTAATTTCATACGAAAACTGTTAATCGGAAGTTTGCTTTATATCCAATTAATGTTCCCAGTTTTAATAATTAATGAATCATGCAAGTTTATGTAAAATTTGTAACTGTATTATCGAGGGAATATTTTTTCCAGTTCCTAATTAGTTTGTTGAAATTAAGTAAGCTTGAGTTGGCAAATATTATTATATTACGGGTTTTATTATACTACGTGTTTGTACATATAATTATCTACAAAGATTTGTAACATTCTATCTTGTTAAATAGCTTTTTACAATGATGTATCTTCCGTTAGCGTATTTCCGGATAATTTCAACTTAGAGTCCTACTGCAGGTTAAGATATGTAGTACATATGCCATTGAACGTAAGGTTGATTGTGAACTGTTAGTTTTTACTGAAAATTAAAGCTAGTTATCTTCCTACTGAGGGAAGACCAAATGTTTCACCACGAATGTTTTACTGCTAATTAAGAGTGTCATCATGTATTTAATATTAATATACCTTTAGAAAATTTACCTTCTTATGTTCGGTAATATTTAAGTGTTAGGTTATATAAATATACATTATATTTACATATCAATCCCTTTTAGATGTACAATAAGTTATTAATGCCTAGCATGTTACTCATTGTAAATATTTTGTCATTTAGAAATTTACCGTAACGTTATTGTAATATTTTATTATAGAAAATCCGTATCCATTAGTTTTTAAAAGATTATTTGATAACCGAATAAATACGAATTAAATTAAATTTATACTGTGTTTCATTATTTGCTACCTATTAATTCCTTTGAATAAAAATATTTTATTAGAATATTTTGGCGTGAGATTTTGTTTCTTCTAGTATTCGAATATTTTGGCACAAGATTCTGAAAAAAATTACAATACTGAGATTTTCTAAGATACACATAGAGGGGAATGCCCTTACCAGAACAAAAATCTATCAGCATCATTTAGGTACTGTTTTCCGAGGATCCGAAGGAGGAGGACCTTCTGTAAGTGTAAGGACCGTAAGATCGGTATAATGACCACCACACCACGCAGGTCGCTTCAAGCCTGCGCAATTTTAGGTGAGTTTAAAAGAATAAGTAACAATATAATATAATATAATAATAAAAATAAATGAATTTAATATAGCTCTTATTAACCGTATCACTATTACGATGCAGTATAACATAAAAAACATACTTAGTCGAAACACAAAGTTCGATAAATGTTAGTAAAATTTGCAGTTCATTCCTTATAAACTATTAAGTTTTAACCATAACTTGTTCTTGAGTTAAACTTTAAGTTAACAGGTGAATTGTTTACAGGAAGTAGCCAAGCCAGCTAAGATAAACGCCGATCTTTAATTACTGTCCAACTTGTTACAAGCTGTTGATTCAACAGACAACTCGTTGAAAACTCCGTTCGTTCGCGAGAAACTTAGCCACAGATGCATCCTGTTAACTAACCTAATACTAAATAAGTTTAGCCTGATGTAGATGTTTAAGTATAATCACTTTGATGAACGTTTATTCAAACAATCTTACTTTATTTTAATTTAATACATAACTCTTTCAGACCTTAGTGCGAAAGTCGAAGCTAAGTTGCTGAGACGCTGCAATCATAATAGTTTACAATCTAATCTGTTTTAAAACACTGAGCTCCGGTATAAGGAATAACAGATGTTACATTAAAATATTTGATGCAGCCTTCGAAAATCTTAAAAAATACCATTGTTTTTCCTCTCTACATCGTGACGACCTCACTATACGAGTACGTCACATCACATTACTCCATTTCACTTCTCTTAGATTCATATATATCGTATTAAATAATTATAATTATTTTTTTCTATGAAATAGATGGCGTTTTATAAAAAGCCATCCTTAACAACTTTAAGCGGCTATAAAAAGATTTATGAAATATATTTCAATGTTAGACACTTTTGAATGCAGCAAGTTTACAGAACGTTTACTTTTCAGTTTTGTAATAGAAGAAACACTACTAGTAGAAGAACTAGTAACGGGTGCATTACATTCAAAGCAGTGCAAGGGTTTAGTCTAATACAAAGCAATTTTTGTACCAAATTACGTAAAATTATGTTATTGGTTATATTAAGAAATCGAGCTCATAAACATCTTCATTTCCATAAAGTTCAATCTGTTACGAGCGTAGATAAACCCGATATCCTGTTAACGGGTTCACCAGTTCAGAACTTTGAGGAAGTTTCTGTTGCGCTCCATCTTATCCGTTGGAAACAGTTAATAAGTAATTGAGATACCTCACGACTGAAGCAAGATACACTATCAAATGTGAAGTGGAAGCAAGTGGGAAATTCGCAAGGTGGAATGCAATGTGGAATATTTAATTTTAGGTCGTGTACTAATGTATTATAGAAAAATATATTCAATATATGAAGTTTCTGCTGACTAATACAAAGTTTATTCACTAGAAACGTATTGTGTCTCTTGGCGAATAAATAATGAGATATATTCAAAGAAATCTTTTCGGATAATAATATACTATATAATTATTTATTTCTTTTAAATATTTTAAACACATTTATTGAAAATATTATAATAAAGGTAATTATACATATACGAAAATATATTATAATATCAAAATATTTATATTTAAATACATCTAAATTACTGCATAGGAAACGCTACATTTAAACGTATTCAGGGGTTGTAAATCATTTGTAACTGCAAGTGATTTAGTGGCTCCAACTTGCTGCAACAGGTCGGGGTTAGTGTATTTGAACGACGGAATAATAAGCATACACTTTGTATTGCACTGATTTATTATATCTCCGCCCGTCGTATTGTAAAAACGGTTTATCTAATGTTCCAGTATCAATAATTTGGACAGTCTCCACTAGTAAATCTTGTGACTTACGCTTAATGTGACAGTATAGAAACTTTAGTTAACGTTTATAATATAAATAGTCCAAGTGCGAGCTGTACTTTAAGAAAATTATAGATAAATCTTCCATACATCCAGGCCCTCTCAAAGAAATTTTCTTCACCAATAAAAGTAACAACAAAATCTAAATATGTAGACATATGGAATTCGCAATCAGATTTCCATTTTGTTCAAATTTCAATAAACTGTTAATTAAATAAAGCTTAAAAAATATGAAAAGATTTTATACTGAGTATTCAACTGTACATTTAACCGCCATCTCGCACGTTTCTGCCCATTCAAAACACCTGATCAAAAGACCATTACTAAAGCGCCACGACAAATTACCACAAACACTTATAATCCCTCAAAGTCCAGCCCCTCAAAGAGTTCTAACCCCATTACGTTAAATACGACTAAAATTTAATGGTCGCTAAAGGGAATATTATATTATGTTTAAATATTTTAATTTACATACAGTTCTCACTACTCCCGTCTGGAAGTGAAACGTGCTCAACCCTAAGTATACACTCAAGAGAGTTTCAAGTAGCAGATATACGAGTACATATAGATGTTACGATGTGTGGTGTCACTCGATTGGATCACGTAAGAGACGAACACATCTGTGGATGTCTTTGCATCCGTCACTTGATATAAAATATAAGCTTCTTGAAAAGTGTTTAAAGCTGCGAATCGTAAGTCGTGAAATCAAACGGACAAACAAAAACTGTGTAGATATTTTAGTAGCCCGTGATGTAGCGCCTCGTTCGATTCTTGATCACTAGATCTCTAAATAACTGAGCTGAATTCTTAAGTCGTAGCTAAATACTTGCAGAAAAAATAAAGTCCTAAATTAACAAATCTATTCGGTGACTGCCGCGGTAAAGCTTTTGCATAGCGTTTTTATCAACTTATGCAATTACAATTATTTATTTATTTGTGCAGTTTCTTTTTCTTTATATTAATGCAAGTTTTTTCTTTGATATTAACTATTCATATTCAAAACAAATTTTACGCGTATAGCTATTCATTAACAACTGCTGTTTACTGTTGTACATAGGTACACCTATGTACAGTACATATATACCTTGGTTTTATTTTCGTTACGAAATTTCTTGATTCGGCAGCCGCGCTCAAAGCCCGCTATAAAAGCTATGCAATAGCTTAAAAATCGATTTTGTATACTTCCTGTATACATGTATAAACATAACATCCCATCCCTCATTAACATAACATCCCTCTGCAAAATATTGCATTAAAAAACGATTTAATAGCCAGTAGGCATGTGCTTATAAAGACTGGCGCTAGCAATAATAATGGAATATCGTTATCGTTGGAAACACGTGTTATATACGTTTTACACAAATTACACAATCATTGATTTATGAAATAAATTCTTTCACAAAACGAATTCATCTGGTTTACATTTTGTAATTAAGTATAATAATAACAGTCAAACATTTAAAATATTTTGCTTAACGAATATGCTGACAAATTAATTCACATAGCGCAAAGTACGCAATTTAAATACATAATTAATCATTGTAATTACTTGCAGATATTTCACGTTTGTCAAAAACAAATGTAATTAAAATTTAATTTGAAACGTTTGTAATATAGATTATATTATAATATCCTATAAATATTTTTTTGAATATAAAATAATATCGGGATTACCGGTTATATAATAATTTCAAAATAAACACATTATAAGCTATACTTATTTTTACGATAGAACAAAAAGAGTGAATGGTTTTGTCTGTTTATAATTACGATGTGTCTTGGAAATCACTGAACCGATTAAGACGGGATTTTCATGCTTACTAACTACCAGACTTACTACAATAATACAGTATTGTAAAGTAATAGTTACAATAACAGTACAGTACCGGTAGTTTATATATAATAGCGAGCAGTGATAGCCTAGTGGTTAATACTTCGACCTTTCCAAGCTCCTAGGTTAAACCCTAAGCACGCACCGCTAATTTTTCGAACTTACAAATTAATGACCATTTGCTTAGCGGCGAAGGAAACCATCGTGAGGAAACCTAGCGTAGTGAACTATGGCCTAAATCCTTTCACCCTGACAGGAAACCACAGGTCTGGTCGATGACCAACCAAAACTCGATGATGATGATATTGAAATATTAATACTCTACACTACTCACACACTCTCTACTTTAATAAATAATAAATCTTTGCTACAGAATTACTCTGAGTTAATGCATGCATTAATTTATTATGTCATAAACATGTTACATCACTTTAGAACAAATAAAACACTTAACGTAAGTACTTACACTTACTTAGTTTAAATATTGTTATTTCTCATTTAAAGTGTCCATACATTTTATAAAATTTATATATTTTTCCAAACAATATTTATCATCGATGTATCAGAATAAAAGAAATAGTTTTCGACGACGTCATCTAGAAGACAAAAGATAGATGCAATTCGAGCGGGGAAAAAGAACCTTTGACGAGAACGTCCATTGGGCAGTGGACCGAAAAATAGAAAGTCGGTCAGCACCGCCTAAAAGTTCTTCCGTTTTTAGGTATTATAGATATTCGAAAGAGTGTTCAATTGTTTGCTTGTTGGCCAAATATTTCCTCTTTTGCACGAATTGATTCGATACTTACGTTGATTGGTAATTTGACAGTTTTCACTTCACTGTACTTGTATAGGGAAAATATACGTAAATTTTTCATATTAATAGGTCCATATCAGGTCCCTTTATATTGGGTATGTATTAATAAATGAATGTTTAACTTCATTCAATTTATAATATTAGCTTAGATTAAAAAGAGTAAAGAGGTCAGTGACAAGTGCGTACAGTCTATACGTCATTAAGGTAAAAAATCATCGGTCGATGACACGTTTGAAGCGGCAAGTGCAAATGCAAAAATGTCGTATAATTAATATTACTTTATGTAAAATTTCAAGTGTCTACCTATTACACTTCATCCGATACAGCCTTTAGACATGTAGCGGCGACACCGGAGCCTTACTAACAGGATCCCGTTGACTCTCTTTTCATATGGAACTGTAAAAAGTGCTAACACAGTGCCTTACTACTGTCCTATTCAAAGCAGAACATATCAAGGTAACAATGCTATTATAAAATAGAAATAGGTGAGTTGGTATTTTCACCGCCCTCGAATATCGATGAAAATTTATTTATATACATGAAGCAATTAAAAACGAAGACAAAAAGTAAGCATGCCACCATTTGATACATATACAAATAAAACTAAAGTCTGGATCTCCATATTATTTTTTGCTGTGTAAGCCCGAACTGAAAATTATTGTAAAATCAACTTATTTCAAACGAGGAACAAGATTAACAATGATTTAAAACCCGTGTAAGCAGATTACAAAGAAATAAAACCACTTGCAAAAGATCTGTTCCGTACAAAAAACCTTATCTCGGCGACATTTCCAGCGACGACTGCGGCTAAAAAATGTCCATAGACTACAGTTGCCAGCGTCCTAGGACACAAGAAAAAAGTCGGTGTGAAATCCTTTACAGTCCTTAGGTATTTGTTTCATTATTGCTGGGAATGCGAAAGGCGATCCTTGATTATTCTTATCTTGGAGTATATAGTATACTCATATGAACCCAAGTCAACAGTTTTACTATAATTTAAACAGAATTTGGCATAAAATTTCTTAATTAATTATATAAGAGATTTCAAATTTAACACATTCACAAATATATTAATTATACGGACAGTTACTACTAAGTTTCAAAAGTATATATTTACAATTTAGCTTATTCATTAAGTTCACTTGGCAGTACTACTAATGTAATAATAATAATAATAATATAAACACATTACTATGAGCCAAATTAATCCGTCAATAAAATATCAATGATTTTTAATACATGTTTTTGAATTATCTTAATGACTCATTCTGTAAAGACATGAAAACTTTTAAAGGTATAGAATAATGTTGTATTCAAATATAACAACTCTTAGAATAATAATTGGTCAAATACTTTTGGCGGTTATTTGACAATGACCAATATGGGGAATACGAGTAGGTATTTTAAAGTTGTATTTCAATAAGTGTATAGTGATTTAAAAACCTTTCCTGGTTTTAAAGTGAAAAATATATTAAATTAGACTACATTCTTACCATAAAATTTCTTAGGGAAATCCATAGATACATAACAAACCAAATCCTTCTAGTAAATTTACTCTTTAGATAGATAGATCGAGCACAATGAATGAACAGTCCTAACGTGCAATATTACACGACCTTTTAAATTTGTGCTATGCTATCAGGAACTATAGATACCGTTTAAAAATTAAAATTTTGTTTATATGTCAGCCATTTATGTACGCTAAAATATTTATCTGTTATTACAGATAAAACTTAAAACTTCTGTTTCAAATCGTTTCTCGTTACTACTAGCAATAAAACACACACCTTAAGCAGGTACTCGATAACTTCCTCAGAGAAATCAGTACTCGGAGACCGAGTCCTGATGAAATACGATTACTCTCTACTCGATTGCAGCGAGCGCAATGAACGACCGACCGTAACGTGCAATATCTTACCGGATTACCTTTGTAACTTACGTGGTGCTATCAAGAGTTTCCTTCTAAAAGCTATCTTGTACGTTTATTTCATAGCTACATTTTGTATGTATTTCGTACGTACGAATGTTAATAACAATTACGTGTTAATAACATGTTAATAACAATTAGGGACGTTAAAACATTCTAATTAAAACGGTACTCTTACATTTTTTTGGATTTTTTTTTTGTTGTAAAATGACAAATCGTATTTCTATGTTTTTCTTATGATATCCTTGAAGTATATTTTATCGCATAGAGCATAATCTTTGAAATTGGTCAATAACTGATGAGAAAATCTATGTACATGGTTAAAAAACTTACAGACTAACATATCTACTTTTTTGGAGTTAGTTAAACACACAATTTGGCGATACGACGCTTGACAATTTCTGCATTTATAAAGCTATTGCTAAATACTGTGATTTCTCTTGGGTTTTAAATAAAGCTTAACATTTATCTTTATGTTAATGTACCATTTTTGAATATTCATAAATGTTTTTGTTCAAATTGCATCAGTAGTTCAGCCAGAACCAGAAGCCAATCAGATATCAGAAAACATCATTTGTATTACAAACTATTTGACCTATCATGTTATATATAAGTTTTCTTTTATACATAATGCCCTATTAACGTTTTATATACTGTAAGTAGGCATTAATAACCTTAGAATATGGAATTATTTACAAACAGATAATTCTATTAGGTGTACAAATTGTGTATTCAACAATTCGGTTGAATAGCGGGTTTATGATTGCATTGTGTGTCAGATCAGACTAAACGAATTGTGGTTTCATTTCGTTTCATCTATGCCAATGTCACTGTTATACCTTGTTATTTTTTAGTGATATCGCCGCGAGCAATGCGTGTGTTATCCCGAATCCCTGGAGAAACGTAACAACGTGTAGTAACATTTAATGTTATATTTTATTTGAAAATATCATAATATCGTACTCAAACAAGTACCTAAAGCTTGGCAGAAGCTTGAAGTTTTATTACAATAGCGTATCTACATATGTAGAGAATCGTACTTTCTACTATTTTATTACTATCTCATTCTTGGTAACTTTTACTAGGAAACTAAATGTAAAAATTGCACTCACTAGCATGTACCTATTGGAATAATGTGAGTTAGCTAAAGGTTACCGACGACGTTCATCAACTACCCTTATAGAAGAGTATTTATGATATTTTGTATGTTACATATATTTAGCCAGTTACAACACTTCATGAGCAGCAACAACATAATAGCTATTCTTTGATCTTTATAAATATATAATATTTTATTCTCATATGGTCATTAATAAGATAAAAAACGTACACGGCTATAAAATTTCAGCATTGCCCATTTGGCACAGAATTCTTGGCAAAGGCAATGTTTACCTACTTTTTATTAGTGACATATCGTATGTACGTACATAATATATCATTGCTTGGCTCATAAAAGATAAGTTTTTGAAAGTGTCAAAAATATAAGCACTTTGTACACATGTACACAGAGACAAAATTAATTAAAAGAAAAGTACAGAGTTAGAAAAGGTACTTTAGAGCTATAAAAGGTGGGGAGTCGAACCTGGGATATCAGGAACACCAAATGGGACATGTAACTAGTATAGCTTAGTATAGCATCACTAGTATAGCTTATATAGCTTTTACAATAACGACTACATTAGGTCACAACAGATGGCATCGTATGACCCATGATCAATTTTAAATACAAAATTTGCCTGAAAATACTAACAGTCAGTTTAATTTTATTATTTGCATGTATACAAAACTTTTATTACACACGAAAACAATATCTTTAGAAGATTTTTGTACCTTTCTTTTAGTTTAAGAACATGTAATTTATGAGAATATTATTACAGGAGGGTCGTTATAAAGGCTTCACAATTAATGATTAGGGTTGTTACCACAGGTCAAAAAGGTAATCAATTACGAAAACTTTGAACCCTTTTTTAGGTTGTTGAAATAACGTGCAATTTGGTATAAAACAGAAGACGTATTATTCTAATATAATTAGGTTTTATAAACATATTCTTTTGTTGGACGAAAACGTTCTTTTATTAAAGAAAATGAAATATTACAATTTTTCAGAGATAAGGGTATTTATTATCTAAATCTACCAATTATTAAGGACTTATAATCCTACAATAGAGATAACTCTATCTATAGAGTATTTTTTATGACATGGGGTAAAAGGTTTATGCCGACCACGGATATAAGTTACTAACTTCCCCATACAATTGAAGTCTTGAGCTTGGCCACGGATACGTTGCTACCCTTGAGGAC
>DWOQ01000764.1:0-10439 GCA_018251115.1 Codatractus alcaeus
TATACTTTACGTATATTTCTGAGATCCATATCATATTTTATTCTGAACAGGCGGGTCGCTTCGGACCATACGCCGGAGGCCTGAAACATCATGTTGCTTCTGTTCGGATAATTGAAGAAGGTAACAGGCTACTGTTGGAATTTTTTAATTCGATTCATCTCGTCTCATACAATAAAATTGCCGTTAAGTAATGATTAAAACCATGACCTACTGTGAACCGAGCACAGCAAATATGTAAACTCTTAGAAAATCTCCTGACCAATACCTATATGACGTTTGGACAAGATTTTTGTTTGTGTGTTGTTTTTTTTTTACGAGTATATCAGCACCACATAACAATGAGCTTGTATATATGTTATGACTTACTTTTGTGTATAAAGGACAACTAATAACAAAGTTTAATAACTCTTCTCCTAGATATATGTTGCTTTTATAACATTACTTTTATACTTTTAATGACTCATACTTTAGATTATTTAGATTATTTTCATAAGCTTTTTAGTAATTCTGTCCAACTATATAATATTACAATAACAAAGTTCTCTCGTTATAACCTGTTAACTATCTCAAGTTATTTCCCCTATCGATAATAATCGATCACTTTCAATGTTCATCTCATTTTATGAAACCGGAACGGCCCTTCCTGTTCCTATACAAAAATAAACAGCATTTCAAAAAGTTGTTAAAATGCGTTCCAAAAAAGATTAACAAAAACCTCAGAAACAATCATGCAAACTTAACACCGGAAATGGGACTATCAGTAAATCAAAATTGCACTATTAAGCGGTCGGAGGACGCAAAGGACCCGACAATCCCGACAATATTCATTAGGTCCGTGAGAAGTGACCAAGCGGGCAACAGACACTAATCGTCTATAATTTGCTGTTACCTTTTCAAACGTCGTGTGACCTGGCCAAGCAAAACTAAAACCATTCATAAAATTTGCTCACTGCGGTAGATCTAAAAGAAATATTTTTATACAAATTGCCGACATACGCTTAAAAGCGTATTTAAATTTTATATCATAACAACATTTTGATTTTAAAAAGCAATAAATAAGAAAGCGTTGACAAATTTTATTTATACGCTCAATCGATGTCACGGAACCGGTGCTATCGATTTGGAGTCAACTCTTTGGTAGTATAGTCGCATTGACATCCAAACTTTCAAATGTTTGCTTTACGCTGTTAGCTTCATAAAATGCTAATACGACAAGATCCGCTTTTTTTCATGCAAAATTTACAACTCGCGGCAACAAATTTAACCGCTGCCATAATTTATGTGATTAGAACTAATTAGCACCTGACAAAATCTATTTAATTTCAGACGTGATGTGAAAGTGTTCGTACACGATTTCTTATAATTAGTAATGGCGGTTATAAAAGTAATTCAATTTACGACGTTCGATGCGAGGTGCTAATGGGTGACCATTACTTTTAAGTGCTCATTATCCTGTTGGGATTGAGACAACTTTAAAATATGTCGTGAAATAAATGAAAACGGATATTCGAAATTGGTACAATAAAACGCTTAGGCCCAATAGGTTTATCGCGTCCACTTCCTACAGCCGCGCTAATAACCAAAACAAACAACCACGACGGACACAAAGGGACGCAAATAAGGCCAAAAAGCGCTAATATAAAAAAGTGTGCCCGTTTTTATAACGCTACGAGTAAGTGTGAGGTCGGGGCGAGGAATGTTGGCGCCTGTCTGAGTACGTATACCTGTCCGTTTATCAATGGACCGTGGACAATAAGTTGAAAAAAGAACAAGAAAAAATATTAAAAAAGCACTTCATCAATCCGATGCGTCCGGCAAGGGTTGTCGCATAGACCGAATTTAATAGACTGGTCAACTTCCTATTTCTCATTTCCTCTGCATTTTAACATTAATTAATGTGTCTTATATAAATACGAAATACAAAATACTGAACTCGTAAACTTGTAAAACGATCTACATAATTCTATAAGTTTGTGTCTGTTGTCCATAATCTCCAATATTTCAGTCGAGGCGAGATATTGTTATCCAATATTAAAACACCATTGAGAGGCATTCCGCTAGCGTATAGGCAATAAGTTTCCGACATTGTCACATGTAGGCTTGCCACCCCGGCGTGGAGCGACGTAAATATCCCGAGTAAAGCCTAACACAACTCAAGATGAACACGACAAAACTGATAAGAGCCTCGCCTCGCCCGAGACATCCCAATTTAGTGCCGGCCCGGAGATAACGCTATTATACAGCTTTTAACTATACTGACGATACGCTAAATGTATTTAAAATCACCTTATTGTGGCTTTTTTGAGATACAGAGAAGTGTTGTCTGCCATTATTGTTTTTCAAATGGTTTAGGATAAATACTGTTAGTACTAAAATAGGTTATCAAATAGGTTATCATTTTTTGAGAATAGTATAATTTTATGTATGTAAAAGCACCCGTTGACTTATACCTTACCCATTATATGACATGTATTATATTTTCTGTTTTCTATTTCTCCTTATCTTGACTACACTTTTCAAGGTTTGCCGTGCCTTTTCGGGTCACTGTGATGAAAATTAACTTCAAGAAATTTAAAAATATTATCCTCAAACCTATTGAAATTTGGCTTATTTTATTAGTAAGACTTAATACTACGGTTCATTAAGATTTGAGTAAAAAAATCCATTCACACTCAGTGATACGCGTTAAGTATGTAAATGGACATTATTTTTAATGAGTGTGTAATTTGAATATTGATGTTGGTACTATTGTACGGTTAGGTGTCAACAACATTAATTTGTTTAACTTAAAATTTTATTAACGCTTAATTTAAATACAAAAACAATTCGTTATGTTGAAAATCAGAGAAACAGATGGCCGCAGGTGTAAGTATTTTTAAAAACATCAAAACAATCTATTGGAGTGCTTTAAAGAAATTGGTAAGAATTATGTTAATTTATTACAATGGCATGAAACTACATTTGTACGTCAAAGATACTATGTCAAATGGGTAATCTTCATTATTTCAATAAGGTTATGTAATAAAATGATTTTCGTTTGCAACCTGATGTAAAATTTGTACTGACATATGAACTCTATGGGCAATAGAGCCTACCAAAAGCAAATATTAATGACGTTGCGACTCCTTATAACGTCATTAAGATATTTCATATAATTATTATATTGATACTATAAGACATATAGTGAAATAGGAAGTTCTGGAGGTTTCCAGGGATAACCGGCGTGGGGATTGCTCGAAGACAATCTTATATAATCAATGGTAGTTATATGTTTAATGTGTACAAAATTTGACGACCCGCGTGGCTGTGCGGTTACCACACGGGTCTGACAGGCAGAGAGTTCTGGATTCGATCCCCGGCTAGTCAGAAATTTAAATCATGAATTTAGATTTCTGTTCTGACAAACACCCAGAATGTTTGTGTACCGTGTTTATGTGTGTACAAGGCACCCACTAACCAGGAAATCCTAGTGTGGAGCTATGTGCGTAGAAAGCGTCTGTTTTTAATTAATGATCTGATTTTGATTTAATTTAATTTGATATTATTATAATTATAATTTAAATTTTGTCTGAAAAACAACTTGATCGTATGTGTTATTTGTTATCATTCAAGAAAATCTGTCAGTCGTTTGAAGATGAGATTTTAGATAGAGAATTTAGAATTTATAATTCATATAGCTTATTACATCAATTTAAAAATTCATAACACTTCAATTTAATACTAACACTATGCAAGATTATTTGTAGTGCGTATGTAAAAAAGTACACAATATATTTTTTTTTAAACTTTATATAAAAACTTTTTAAAAATTAAACCTAAAAACCGGGGACGATGTATTAGTGCAATACATTTCAGATATTACTCGGTCCGAATTAAAATTTAAAACGCAAACAATCCCTTGTCTTTAATAATAATGATAATGATTGTTATTTTTTTTTATATTCCGTAATTTTATATACATGTACTTTTATATGTGCGGTAATGTGCGTAAACTTCTAATAGGTGATATATTTGACTAAGTAACTTAGTTACTTAGTGTACTAATGTGATGTAATAAAATAATAAAGTCGATTACACAGTATCATTATTTGTATACGTAGTTTTTATATATTGTTCCAGTAGCTGAATGCGATAATTATTGTACTAAATATTGTAATAATTGTCAATACTATCTTACTGCCTACTTACCACCATACAACTTTTTATTGATAGGTCGTTTCTATTAACAGATCGAGTACTAATTGTTTCTATATATGACTTTACAAGTAGTTGAGTCAAGTACTTAATTCGTTATTTCACACGGGGATAATGCTGTCGTTTGGTCAGACGATATGTAAGCAGATGTTTAAATTCCATTTAACAAATTGAACTAAAACAACAAGATATTTATAAAATATCTAAATATTTCTATTAATACAAAATTGTTTTATTCAAGGGACTTTAACTATGGATATGATATTTGTCGTATGATATAATGTCGTTATATACTCATTTGTATCCCACTGCTGGGACCAGGTAACCTTTCAAAAACAAGTAAGAGTAGAAAGCATAGTTTCTCACGCGACTCAAGTGGAGCTTGGTAGACTTCAAACACGTTGAGAACATTATGGACAACTCCCAACCAATTCTGTTTCCTCGCATTTTTTCCTTAACACTTAAAGCAAGTGATTTTCGTTGAATTTTAAAAATGATACATACACGCCTGAGATTTGAACTCGACCCTCCAAAGACCGGGGGCCGGAGTTGAAATTCATATCACGGAGCTATCATTGCTCGTCCTCGTAATATCACGTGGGGATAATGTCGTCTCACGTTCGGGCGAACGCCTTGTGTGAGCGGTCAGGCTCGAATTTCCGTTTAACTAATTGAGCGAAAACGACACAACACGCCATTCAGCGTCCAACTAATGAATGGCCCTCGAAAAAGCCAATTTGTAGTTTTTTTAACACTTCAATTTGTGCCGTAAACCCCAAAAAAGTTTCAAACGAAACCACAATCGAATTAGTGTCCCTTGTTCCAAAGATTACAGGACTGTCCGTCTCTTATCTCGGTCGTTCGTTATTTTATTGGCTTGTAGAGAGTAAGTCGATAAACACGACGCATAATGGTCCATAATGAATCGTCCTCGCTAGCGGTTTGACTAATCATAAAGGGTTTATGGGTGTCTCTGAATAGTCGCTTTATGACGGAGCCTTGCCTATTTCCCTCCGTGATGTCAAATTTGATGCATAAACAGTCAATAAAACCATCAAACGAGTTTAAATGTAAATTTATCATACTAGCCTTACGTGTAATCCGTTACGTTCCGATCTTGATTGACAAATCAAATCTGTGAATATTTAAGTGCACAATAAAATTTATGTTTATGTCGCACGCGCATCAATAGTAACGACGATCTGTCATTAAGGTAAATGAGCTTGTGACAGCATACATTAGCCAGCTATTTGGAGAGAAGAATTTCTTTGACCTCCTTTTTATCACGGTATATAACTGCCTATTAACAACATTCTTTACAAGATATACAATGTATACAATGTAGAAATATTCATACTATACAGTACTCTGCATGTTGTGATTGCAATGGACACACAAATACACAAAGGATTAAAAAATAAATGGTCACATCACCATTTATTTTATTATGCCACCACCTATCGGATTCGAATCCGAAGCAACCCCTTTTGACAACTTCGCCATGTGTCTTATGAGATGTTATATCTTCTTTAAGATTATGCCATCATTAAATTACATAATTTGATACATTAATAATAATAATAATAAAAACATAAATAAAGTCCTTGTTTAATTTACTGTATAAATATTTTTGTAAGTATATGTAAATTTTACGACCCAAAGTAACCTACTACTTGCTCTGTACCCATACGCCGTGTGTATGAACACCTCAAGTCGCATAAATTACAAAAACTAATTTACCCAATTTAACTTTATAACATTGTAATGAGCTTCACCATCAGCGCCATTACAAAAACTGTTTGATTGCTGGAGTTGATAAAGCTAAGTTATAAAATACAAATTAAGACACGCTCTAGATAATCTTTATTGTAACAAATTACTTTTAACTGTTTTCTGTTCGGGCCAAAGTCAACAATTTTGTACTAACAAAGCAAAGTCAGTCGGTACTGAGTACATTAGTGCGAGCGTTCACAATGGTTGACATAGATCGCTAACGGTTCTACCATTCATTGCCCACACATAACGAGCTGCATTAATATTATATTAATGAACAAAATGATACAAACGGCGTAAAAGCGCTATTCATAAGGCGAATTAAAAGCGTATTAAAACGTCTAAAATGTCAAATTGCGAGGACGCATGGTTTATTAGAAGCCACTTTACCGACCGCATGCTACAAGCGTGTGTAACATGAACACTCAGTACTGGATGTAACGCAGTGGTATATAAATATAAATACAAATGATGCAATTGTAATTTATATATTTTAACAGTAGTAAGTACTTTCATTCTACTATACACATAAGTAATTGAAATGTCTGTTCGTAACTCCTACATATGCTGTACTTACACAAAGAGTTTTTTTTTTATATTTGTCTCTGTCTGTTTGTTCCCGCTAATCTCTGAAATGGCTGGACCGATTTTAACCAGACCTTCACTGGCGGATAGCTGACGCGATTGATTTTATCTCAATATTTTTTTTATTGCAAAAGTGTGAAAATTTATTATAATTTTATTATTAATAAAACATTTTTGTTCATTATATTTTATAACATATAATATTTTAGGTAGATTTCAACTGATGTATATAATTAAGCAACATTGAACTCAATCGGTATATGGATGATACTAGCTAGTATTGAAATACATGCGCGCTTCCGTGCTTCATAGGACATATTAAACCTATCCCGATTATTCTCACTATTGTAGCTATGATATGATACGATACGATACGATAGTAGTTTTTAACCTTGTCAAACAGCGTGGTGGGGTATGCTCCAGGTCGTGGTGGCATCTTTTATTATTAATTTCGTTATATAATATTTTATCTAAACGGTGCCAAATATCAACTTTTTACTTATGAAAGAAACGATGTAAAATCTATAGATATTACCTATTATTATGGCAATTTTCATGCTTTAATGCTAATTTAACTAATTCTCAGGTCTATTGCGAACTTTGAGTTTAAATGAGTATTTTTAAAAACCTATAATGATCATCGATTAAATATTTATCGATGATAAAAATTATATATTATAAATTAAGACGTCTATAAATTATCAAGTCTAATAAAATGTTTGTGAATTATAAAAATTACACTACGGTGTAACAGGAACACAATCCACACATCCATGGAAATATCCAACTATGTTAGTGAAATAGATGCCGCTCGTTTTGCCACTAATGACTTCCTGTATTTTTCTGTATGGCAATTATTTCCCATGGGTGAGCCGAAGACGATCGAGTTTTTATATGTACTCTTCAGGGTAATACGACCCGTGCGAGCAAATAACTTACATTTATTATGAACCTATTAAAGCAATGTATGATGCAATAAAAACAATTAATGATCGCACATTAGATACAACTACATAACATATATGACCATTAAATTGTAATAACCCTTAGGTTCTTACATTTAATTCTATTTTCCCGTATAACAATAAACACAGCCAGAGGAAAGAAATATTACATAGTATACTTGTTAATTAAACAAAGTTAATGCATAAGGTAATTAACTCAATTAGTGTAAGGTACTTACTTAGTGCAAATAATGAGAAATGTCTTTTAAAATATAAGTAATACATGTACTTTGCACATTCAGCTGATTTTAGATGATCCAAATGAACATCTGTAAGTAACCATAAATATCTAGTATAGGGGTAGTACGAGAAGTGATTTGTCAGTGTTGTAACTTGTTAAGAAAAGCTCAGCCAATGTATTGCTGATAAAAGGCACAAAGAAGCATTAAGAGATGAAACTAATTCTTAACTTTTTTATTATATTCTTAAATACTTTGTAGAACTTTTTTATTATATTCTTAAATACTTTGTAGCCACTGTATATACTTTGATATGGTCGGCGGAGGTCTATGATGAATATTTAGCAAAGGGAGTTTCCGTATAATGCCATAAAATATTTTATTAATTTTGTTTTTCAAAAGAAACTCATTTTTTGTTTAAGCATTTGCTCTCTTTTTATAAAGTATTCTAGAGGACAGACTCATCTCAGTCTACTTAGGTTTAATATCATATAAAAGATGAAGTAGGTGGATGTTAATGTTTGAATCTGTGTGTATAAAATTAATGTGGATAAATTTGGAACATAAAATATAAGTGTTATAACAATTGATGCAAGGCATATTTTTATTTTTCGCAATTTGTACGCCATTATATGGTTAAGTATAATGGGACTGAATTTTCTTGTATACCAGCATGCATGTACCTAGACTTTGACAAATAAATGAATTGAAATTAAAATTGACAAATTTTACGTCTTTGTCTACTAGATGAAACACAGTCATAAATAGTTATTAATTCGATAAAACTTACAGTAGTACTGGGTATTTTGGTATGGCTCAATTTAAGGTATAGAGAAAGTCGCTCTAAATACCTACACTAACAAACTAATCAAATAAAAACAGTGCAGCCACGACGTGGATATGAATGATTGAAGCAGCGTGTCCCAAAAAACACGGTAAATGAATTATAATAAAATCGCGTCGATCCTCATCGGAACAAATGGGTTGTACATGTCGCCGCCCACGCCGCTGCGCCCGCGCCGCCGGCGTCGCCTCGCACTACACGTTCTTAAGTGATACCAAAAGATAAAGCCATAAATATGTAAAAATATACTCGCTCCCATAAAATACTGGTTCTTCTGGCGCACACTCTAGGCAGATTATTCTAAGATTTATATCTATAAATGAATTAATAGTTAAATTTTTAGCTAACTATATTTCTTGCCAAAATATACACATGTCACTTAATGAGAAATATGGCAATTTAACAATGGAGTTTCATTGTGTGTTAATAAGTAGATATGCCACGGGGTTTTACCTGCGTTTAAAATCAATGTCAACTTTCCCCACTTCTCAACTATTACTTCTCCTTCTCTCCCCATTCTCTCCACGTACAATCCCAATAACCATATTCATCGATATAGGACGGAGCATACTACAGTGAAATAAACTGCGGATTTTATGAATTACATAAACCCGCCCCAACTTCGTATGGATACAATAGATTAAAAAAGAAAATGAAAAGTGCACTTAGCAAGAGAATAAGAGAGAGAACCTAAATATAGCGCCATCTATTGGGTTCATTCGTGAATCGAAACCATTCTTCAATCCACTGGAACTCACACACAAAATTTTATCAACAGTCCAGCCGTTTTCGATCAATTCAGTTACATACACACGCACAGAATAATTATATACATAAAGACAGCATAAAACCTACCATAAATAGCCTATCAAATTCAAAACTAACTACAAATCAGACTTGTACTTCCATAAAATAACGCCTCCAAATAAACATTTTATAAATGTTAATAGTATTAGTATTTTAGATTATTCAACTGCAAACGGGGATACTAGAATAAATTCTTACAAAAATGTATTTTGGTTATTATTTTGTAAATAAATATTACCATTCTACCTATAACTTTCTCATTAAACCTTACATAAGCAGATACTAAAAAATTTGATTAAAATTCAATGGCGTTGTTAAATAAATGAAGTCCACAAAAGGTTTTGGTCATCCGATGTGCAAAACTGTCTGAAATTTTGTAAGCAACAAATATAAGCAAGAAAATTCGGTGTAAAATGTTTATGTACATGTTTTACTTTTAAATAAGTGTAACTAATTCTATATGTGTGTATAATCTGCCATATAATGGGGCATATAGTATATACCTGTATTATATATAACACTATGACTTTATACATATTATTTATATATATTTCAATATACAATCATAATTTGTGCTTAATTAATACTAAGCTCTACCCTTACATATACTTATTATTAATTCAAACTATATATAAAAAAAAAATTAAAATAAAAATCTCCCAAAGAGAGTTGGCCTCGCACACTAACCACCGTACAATATTTGACCATCATGTTTATCTACATTTTCCATAAGAATTTTATGTGGGAACCGTGCCATCTATTATAAAAGATTGTTACTACTCCGCGGAGAAGCCAGGGTGTATGTTAAATATTTTTTCTATAGCTGTTTATTTCCCTCTGTATTTCATTTTTATTACTACTTGTATAGCGTAGTAGTGCACAATCTGTGAAAATTCCAAGTGTCTACCTATTACAGTTGAAGTACAGGTTTGTGATAGACGGATAGGCGGACCTCTCTAAGCCTTAGTAATGGGATTCCCTTGGCACTCTTTGAGTATGGAACCCCAAAATGTACATAAAGGTGGTAGAACTCATCTAGTTCGACCGGGGAGG